>MPGH01000011.1:981427-1207058 GCA_001937105.1 Colletotrichum chlorophyti | reverse complement strand
TTTTTTTTAATATATGACATGCTAAATGGATCAAAGGCGAAGACCAGATGGCAAAATGGTGGGCGCCTCAGCGGTGGACTTTCTCGAAGCACCTTTGGGACGCGCCTTCGTCGCCGTCGTTCTTCTCCGCATGGCGGGAGAAGCCCATGTTCATCATCAACAGCTTCTTCGTGCAAGGCGCCGCCAGGATGGCGAGGCCGTCGGATGTGGATGAGTTTGCGAAGTTGGTACTGACAATGTGAGTCGGCGCTCCTCTCCATGTTTTCTACCCCTCTCCGTCTTTTGGTGCATTGTTGTGGTCTGTCCGGCCCGGGTGAGGGTATGTAAACTAACGATGGGTGTTTTTCTGTCTTATAATAGGAATTACGGCGTCGACGAGATCAAACATTTCATGCTGGAAGCCTGAGGGCACGGGGTTGGCTGGGTTTAGTTGTGACTTTTTGTCATGACATTTGTCCAAGGAGCCAGACCATGGCAGGGCGGGGAAATCGGTGGTTGATATTTGGACTTTTGCTCATCTTTTCCGGGCGGATCGCGTCGACATCTGTTTGTTTCTCGGCGTTCATTTGCGTCGACGGTGAAGCGTGCTATGCGCGCTGGAAGGCGGGATATCACTGGGGAAGCACGGGGGCGGAGTGAGGGGTTGTAACGAGCTCAGCTGGACGAGCGCGCACACTGCCAATGATTTATGAGATTTTAACACCCCCCGTATCTGGTTCCATGACGGTTCTACTGCTTGACTGGCTGTGTTTATTCGCGTCTGAGCGTGATGAAGCATGTTTCTCCCACTGAGCCACTGCCGCTTCCGACCTGCGAATACATCGCTGCCGTGGTCGTTTTGACGGGCCACGCAGACATTGGGATTCCTCGTCTTGCCCTCATCAAGCCGGGATGGAATGATCACACTCAAAAGCCTTACTATAGCGTNCCCCCCCCCCATGACGACGAACACAAGCGCTTCGCACGAGATAGTTTGTGATGACATCCAGAAGCCTTCATTTCTCGCGGTCGGGCCGACGATTGTATATAATGCTCTCGGACTCGATCATATAGTCTTGGAACCCAGTCGAAGTTGACCGCATCCTCCTCGCAAAGACTATATACCCTTCATTATCCAGCAACTCGACGCGTCGGCCTCTCCTCTTATCTCAGAGCCGGTCTACCGTTATGTTGTCACTTGCAAAACAACAAAGATTGGGCTGTTCTTGAGATCTTCATCAACGTGGTTGTCTGATGAGTCACCGACGAATACGGGTTTCCTAACGTGTACCAGCTGGATAAGGTGCCGACGCATCTTGTTCCGACGCCCCGACAATTCAACAGGCGAAGTCGTCGGAGTCTTCAGGTTGCGGGCGGAGCACACGTCATAGCCCCTCTTCAAGCCATCTAGACGAGGAGCCGCTGAGCCCTGGAAGCAGCTGTGTTCGTTCCAACGATTCTTTAAAAGACTGGAAACTCTTGATCCTTGGAATCAAGCCATCCGCTCCGCCACCAGACCACCACCGCTCTATACCCGTTCGCCATGCACTTCAGATGCAGCCCCCAACCCAGGCCTAGACCGCGGCGGCAGTGTCCCTGGACCAGCCGTGCTTCCATTTCTGCGAAGCGCTGATGGGAGCTGTTTGGCAATCTGTGACGCACCGGACCTCATAAAGAACGAATACAATCTCTGAAGAGAAGTCACAAACTGCCCAAGAACTGCTTCGCGACTGGACATGTCGTACAATCTGTACGACATCCGTCAAGAGACAATGAGGACAATATGTCAAATTTGTCAAGGAATAAATACGAAACACAACCCAATCTTCCCACCTCCCAGGCGCGATCAGGCCAGATCGCGGGCACAGAACGCCAAAAAAACTCCGACCCCAACTCCTCTAATATCCGAGGAAAGAGACAACAAAAAAGAAGAAAGGGGGGATCCAGTCGGGTGTAATGCCATTTCCGGGATGTAAAAGAAAAGCCCGTCCTCTCCTTGGAGAACAGAACCGCCAAATTTTACCAAACGCCCGACAAACCTAGGAGACCTCGCGTCTCCCCCTTTGCTATCCAGAACCAGATCCTACCTTGGCTCTGCAGTTTCTATCTGTGACTTCTTTTTGCCTCTAGTTTCTCCCTTTTTATTTGTTCTTGTATGCCACCAAACCGAGGTTGTGGATGATGAGGAAATGTGGGAAATTCTGGCAAGGGATTTTCGGGTTTGCCAGTGATCCTGAGGATATTTCCCGTTTACACTCTATTGTGTGCCTGCTTCTCTTGCATTTTCAGGGCCCCGCGGAGCAGACCTCAGACATGAAGGACCGCCGGTGTGGTTTCAGTGCTTATGGCTTCGGAAGGCCAGGATCGGCGGGTGTGGTCCGGATACAGGCGCTGGTATGTGACGGACGGGAGGTTCGTGGCCGGCGACAGGAGAGTTGGGAAGCTTCAGGGAAACCACACATCCAGGGATATGAAACCAGCGTTCAGTGCAATAGGTCCTTGACGTTTTCCTTTACGTTGACGGCCCATTTCAACCTCGCTAATGTCGACCGCGTTTCCTCAAGCAACCTCTCCTGCTCGGCGTCTCTCTCATGCGCGCTCTTCTTGATGTCTTGAAGTGCCTCTTCTTGCTGCGCCTTGTACTCTGCAAACTTCTTCTCGATCTCGTCCTTTTGTCGACGCAGCTCTTTGATGTTGCCATCCTGCTGGTCGCACAAATCCCGCAGCGCCGCAATCTTGTCGTCATCCCGTTTTCGCTCCTCCACGAGTCCCGCGATCTCGGCGCGGAGCTTCAGGTGCGCGCGCCGCACCTCGTCACCCTGGTCCTTCCAGTGCGAGCTGATGGCGTTGTAGCGCCCCTCCATAAGCGCAGCCTGCATATTGGCGTCCTCGACCTGCTTCGACGTGCTGGCACGCATCTTCTCCATCTCATCACGCCAGGAGCGCTCCCGCTCCTGCGCGTCCGCCGTGCGCTTCTTTTCCAGCTCGACGTTCGCGTTGAGGGTTTCGACCTGACGCTCCTTGCGGCTGAGGAGTGTCTTCGTGACGTTGGCTTCCAGCAGGCGGCTCTCGTAGTCGCTTATCAAGCGCTCCATTTTGTCCTCGACTAGCTTGGCCGCTTGTTTCGCCTCGTCGGCTCGTAACCGCTCGATCTGGATGTCGCGCTTCAGGGCCTCATTGTCGCTGACAAGCTTATTGATGACCCGGCCTGTCTTTCCCAGCCCTGCTTTGCCAATTGTTGAGTCCCAACCAGGGCCCTGGGCATCTGGGATCGCGACGACGTGCTCATCGTCGACGGGCAGCGTCTCGTCTCTCCTCGAGGAATCGACCTTGGCTGTGGGGTCTCCCCCGTTCCATTCGGGTTTTAACTTGACGCTTGGGGTTCTATCTTGGTTGGAGGCCATGCTGACTGCGCTGGCGTTGCTGTTTACGGAGCTGGAGAATGCAGAGGCGTGTGAGGGGGCGTCGGAGCTCGTGTCACTCGCGTCTTCAAAGCTGGATACGGTGCGGATGGTCTGGACCATCTTCTGGGACCCCCGGGGAGATGGTGAGGGACTCAACGTCGACTGGAGTTTACCGTCGAGGCGAGTGTTCATGCTACTGTTGCGGACGCCGGCGGAGGGTGGTTCGAGGGAACGACTGCTCGAGGGGTCATTTAGCGAGGGTGCCTTCGAGGGGGGTGTGTAGGTCGAGGAAGGTGCCTCAAGGTCTTGGCACTTGCAGGTCAGTAAAATGTGCTTGAAGAGGGGTCAGCGGCAGCATGTGGTGCAGCTCAGGACAGGAGGCTCCTGGCCAGTGGCTAAAGGAGTCGAAATGGTGGGCTTGGCGGTGAATGGGGACTCGGTTTCAAGGATAGAGTGGAAAGGACGGGGACCCTTACCGAGAGCAAAGTCTTGTTGGATATCGAAGTCGGGTACTTGAGGCGGATTGGAGGGAAGTCGTTGTTTCTCTTGCTTATTGGAAGGGTTTTGCAGTCGACTGGGCATGTCTTTCGTTCATGATCTGTCGACTGTGGTCTGGGTAAGGTTGAACCAGGCCTGCGCTGTCTGGCGAAACAGAAGTCGTCCGTGGGTTTAGCGTTGGCGGCGGCGTTGGATGGTGGTGAATGCAGCAAAGGGGAATTGTGTGGGTGTGTGTGGCGCGCGCGTTCGTCTCTTTTTGGGGAATTCGGGCGTGGTGTTCCCCCGGTGGTTGAAAGCGGCGCGTCTGATGTTGGCCGGCGGGGTGTTCCAGGTTGGGCTTTGAACACCACAGCGTGCAGTGAGGTCCAAAATGGACAAGGGAGTGAGATAGGAATGCGCGGATATCAGGGTTTTGGTCCTGGTCTTGATATTGATGCTCCCAGGCCTCAGGACAAAAAAAGCCGAACAGGGCCAGCGCAATGCAGCAGGTGGAATACCGGTTGTCGCGGAATATGGGCAAAGTTGTGGGGGAAAAGAGGCAAGGTACAGTGCTGTAAGATGAGTCTGTTTGTACAAGGGAAGACCGTGCCGGGGGGCTACGTCAGTCAGTTCAATCAACAAGGAAGCAAGGTACTAAGATGGCCAGGTCAGGTCAGATCATATTCCTCTGACAGGAGGTGGGAAAGGGGGAGAGAAAAAAAAAAACACAAGGAGGGTCGGGCGCGTAGGGAAAACCGATAGTAGATAAATTAAGAAGAGGTAGCGGCCGAGACAAGCATCAAGCAGATCGGAGGACGAGGGAGATGGAAAAGTCGGGGGAATGGATGGGTACGATTGCAATTGCTGATGCGTATTGGTGTTTTTTTCTTCTGGCCCCCGGGTACCTTAGTTTGACATGAGACCTCTGTCTCGTGTTTTCTTCTCCGCCCGTGTTTGGAAAGGAGTCAATTGCTTTTATTTTTCCTTTTCTTTTTTCTCTTCGGTTTTACCCCTTCCCAACTCAGGCACAGGCATGAGCGAAGCAAGGCACATTTCAGGAACAAGGCCAGGCAGGTACTTCGGGTGCATCTCGTAGGCAAATCACAGCGGGTAATTGTGTGGAGGCTACCTTGGCTACCCCACAAAAGAAGCAGGACACCACCCTGTTCCCCAGCAACGAACATCGCTGCGCCGCTCCCACTCTCACACTGTGCCAACTTGCACGCTGATGCTCGATCCCAGTCCTGTCTTTGTCGCCCGAAGTCTTAACTGAAAGGTGCTTTACTTTTTGAATTAGAGCAAGATGATGATTGATTTGGCATCTGTAAGGGCTGGCAGGAGAAGGAAGTTGATAGAGATGGGTATGAACACGGACATTCTCTACACGTTTTGACTCGATCATAACCAATCTCTTAAGGCACCGATCACATCCTGAAGACAATTAACCATGCCAGCCTTATCGCCTCATCCTATCTTCAGCTCTCCCAAAGCGATAGCTCCTCGCATAAACTCTGTCCCTCGTTCCATTTCCTAGTTGCAAAGGAAACGAAATAGCATCCGAGTCCTTAAACACGAGTAAATCGACCGGTACTCAACCTGCTCCTCCTGACAAACATTATGAAGACAATTTCCATCCAACGTGCGTCTATCCCGCTTTGCTTGAACTCTACGTATCTTAGAAAGCATACAAGAACCGAAACCTCTCGATGCCCCTTCTACCCGGGAAAATCACATCCCTCACGAGCTATATCGGGAAACCCCCTCCACCCCCTCTCGATCCCATTTCAGCCCCGATGTTCCTCCCATCCTCGGCCCCAATCCCGTCATCCAAACCGGCACTCTCGGATCGGGGTTTAGCCTGTCTGTCCACCACCCGGTCAGTGGCATCCCGGTAAACTATCCGTTATTACAAAATCAATGGCTTCGGTTGATTTCGCAGTCCTGCCACATATCCTGGACTCATCCATCGCAGTCCCCTCCCCCCTTTCACACTACTTTTGCATAACTAGCTAGCTTAGAGGAGACGAGATGGACATGGCATCAACCATAAGAACATATACAAACATAACGTCCGTACTTCCCATACAGAAGAAAGGGGAGGGGAAACCGGGTACCTCGAAGCCCGAAACGAGCAGAACACTTTTCTTCACAAACATCGTGGAACTTCCCGTCACCGGCTTGCGGGTAAAGCAAAAGACTTCATCTCGGGCCAACTCTCAGCCTCAAAAGTCTGCTGAATTCCCCTCCATTCTTTCCATCCTCCTCAAAACCATCTCTACAGTCTCCCGTCGGATCTTCGGTTTCAGCAAGTCTGCTGTTACCTTGGCGGCCTGCAGCTGCACAACTTATTTCTTCCACTTCATGACAACAACACATACGGTAGAAAGTAGTTGATAGTGTCTTGGTTCAAACTCGTGAATATTCAGTCATTCCTTCCCCGCTTCGGAAACCTCCTGATCTACAGCACTAGTAGGAACGGGTACCTCAGCAAAAGGAGAAAATCTAAAAAGCGCCCGGCCCTCCATGTCTGTCACAAGAATATTCTCCGACGCGTGCACTTCGCCGTCCATATAATCTTATCGGTCTACGCAATGCATCGATCCGTCGCCAATGCAAAGTCTCTCGAATTACCAACACTTGAGTAATCAAAATCAACAGTAATAACAAGAAACCGAGTTCGAAACCATGTCACCTCATGTGTACATGCGGATTAGGACAGCTCCCGGTCTAACAGGTCCCATACTCTTACGACGTACCGTCCTATTATGCCAAGCTTCAATCGACGCAAATCAGCCGGACGAGAGACCATACGTCCTCCCCACCCCCTCTTGGAGGGGAAAAAAAAGTAAGACTCACCCCCAAAGAGGGCCAACGCTAAGATGTCAGGCCGCGGGAAGAGGGGACTGGCTAATTAATTAAAGCCATCTCCGCAACTTGCCTAAGGTAGCCCACCAACAATCAACCGCAACCAACCATCAAAGTATTCCGGTTGTCTTCTGCCACGCGCGATCGTAGCCACTCCCAGCACGTGTCGTTCGCTGGTCCAACATGACCACCAGGTGTCTGTTTGAAAGTGAGTCAAACTTCAAGGTGTGCATCCAGCACTCCGAAAGGATTCCACTTAATTGCATTTTGTAATTTCTCATCAAGGGCCTCTGTTACCAGCCCACCATCGAGTTTGTACACACAATAAATCCGTACACTCATGGTCCAAACAAATTGGCAGCCAATCAAACGCCGGGCCCATGGCATGCTGACCCTCTTGCCGCTTCCCTCCAAACCTTTCTGCTTCCTCTCCGATGGGACCCTCAATCCCCAGCTCTACTCCGATCTTCCTTGGGTATACTGAAGAGCGTGGGCAACCTCCAAAAAACATCAAGTCCGTTCATGGTTGGTGTGGCATGCGAGGCACGAGCCGTGGCAGTAGCCCCGACCTTATTCGTACGTTCCTACGCTGTTGTGCGTGTTTTGCCGTCCTGGTCAAGGCCTGTGTTGCCTTTCGTGCCTGTTTTGTAATCATCCAGTCCTCCATGGTCGCTTCACGAGTGACCCTGCTCTCGCGCCAATGGTCATGTTGTGATCACCGTCGTGTTGTTCGCAGCCGGGGCACCGCTCCCGTTTTCCGAGCCCGCTTTGGCCGCTTCCAAGAAGGCCGGCCGGAACTTGACCAGGTATTTGGCGGCTAACGGTCGCGCGTCCTCATCTGTGGAAATTTGTCAGGATCCAGTGAACAAACATGCAGGATAGGGCCAGGCCTTACACTCTGTCCAGATGCCCTGGACCGTGTCTAGAGCGAGCTCCTTGACCGGTGGCCGCATCATGACCAGGTACAACAGACTTGTCAGCGCCAGTGGCACCACCAACGGATCGCGACACATGTGCTTGACACGTGACAGAATAGCCGGGCTAAGTTCGGGAATCTCGCCCAGGAACCGAGTGAGAACCTTGTCTTGAGCGTTGAGATATTGTGAGAAACCGTCAATCAGTTTGAGTGCCCATTTCTCGTAGTGCAGAGGGTGGTCTCCATCCTGTTTTTTCTGAAGCTGGTCGTTATACCACTCCTCAGTCAACCAAGTGATGGCAACGTCGATACGTCGTCTGAAGTCTTCTAAAACGTAGGTGTACAGAGATTCCCTGATGCTATTGCCGAGAGAGAGTCGCGACGTGGAGCTGCTATCCTCGTTCTTGACATCAATCTGCTCCAAGCCCGCTGAAGACCGACTTGCCAGACGAGTAATGATGGCAATCCAGGATTCACGATCGTTGGTGCTGGCTGCCAAACGATTGATGCCGGACTTGGACTTCTTGGCAGGGTCCTCCAACGTCTTAACGAACTGAAAGAGGGACATGACGGAGCCTTGGCCCGCGCTGAGCGCCAATTCTGGAGTGAGAGACGGCGGGGGAGGCAACTTGAACGACTTCAACCCCAAATCACCTTCTTCCGGCTTGGCAACAGAATCGCTATCAAGCTTGTTGAGAATCTGCTCGTTGTCCTCGGCGGCGTAGAAGTCGGGCTCGTATTCATCCTCATCCTCATCAACACCAAGGGGAGCAGTTTCGGGATTTATTGGTGGTGCCGGTTGAGCAGCCAACGCACTTAGTCGAGCTCGAATGCCCTGCGTGATGTTAAACAAGGGCCTAACATGCACAACAACACCACTTACCTCGGTAGCTTTCGCAAGAAGTTGCGGATCTGTGCGGAGCAGAGTGGTGATGCTAATCTTCGCAGCCAAGGCCGGAGGAAGTGTGGCCACATCGAAGGCCTTGAGACCCTCACTGCCTGTAAGGGTAAAGACATCGCCCAAGCTGTGAGGTCCGGGTGGCAGAGGCGTAACCTGTATTTGGGGCGTTGATGCAACCTGGGGCGCCATTCGCTGGCGTTTTGGGTCGACACCATCCCGATACTGGGCCTCGTAAGCCCGCTTTCGACCAGACTCGTCAAATATTTCGTTCCGCATCCTCATCATTCTTTCCACATGCTGTTGAATCCGCGGCGCCAGGGGGTTGTGGGGGTCCCTGCGTGGTCAGGTTAGCTGGCGGCAGCATTGCAAAGGATACTGGATCCGTACCGTTTGGAGAGATGGATCAAGAGCATACGGGTGGTTTTCTCCATTGACTTGACGATCACGCGGGTTCTAGGGGTCATGGGCGAGTTTGCGAGCTTCAGTGGGTTGAAGTTGAGCACGGAGTTCAGAATCCGGTTGGCCGTGCCAGGGCGGCTGCGAATAATGACAGAGAGACAGTTCAATGTGGCATCAACGAGAAGAACATCACTATCGCCCAAGTACTGCGGTTAGCCATCGTCAAAGGGCCTCCGCTGATCCGATCCTTACCTGCTATTTTCCTGCAGCACGCTCAGCATTCTGTCCAGTAAACCAGCTCCTTCGGCGTCAAGCGTCCTAGCATCCAACGTTTGGTGGTTTGGTGGGATCTTATCGAGTGATACGTCGAGCGAGTCACCGCGCTAAGCAGACTGTCAGAAATCTCTCGAATGTACCGTCGCGAGTCTGGCCTACTCTTGGTTCTTGTGGATTAGCGGCCGACTGCGCCAGAACAACCCGTTGTGCGAACTTGATGCAACATATTCGGACCGTAGGCTCTGCGTCGTCCCATATCCTCAAAATCCTCGTCTTAATAGCTACCATTCGTTCCCACGTAAGGTTATCGTATGAGTTGTTGATGCTGTCGATCTCGTCAGTCTGTGACCGGCACCCAATCTACTACTTCGAAAACGGGTGCGCACGTACATCCATCGCAGCGCAAAAGGGTAGATACTCGCTGCCGTTTGAATAGCGCTTCGAAGGACGTGGGGATCCTCGCTTGGGTTCTCGACCATGGTTTGCAGCGTGTCGAGCACGAAAAGTTGCATAGTCTCCTTCTCGCCGCCTGGGAGGGCAGGCGTTGCAAAGGCCTCGGCTAAGAAGTCGGCGCCCCATCTTCGAAGTTCGACGCGAGCTGAGGGACCGACAATGGGAAGGATGCTCTTGACGACAGTCGGGTAGTACTTGACGTCGCCTAAAACAAGCTTCCTGGCGTCATTGAGCTGGCGGATCTGATCGCTCACGGACGGCTGCGGGGCGTTGGCCGCCATGATTGCGGCAAAATCGTGGAGACAGGGAAGTCTACGAGGCTGGACGGTGCGTGGAGTATAAGGAAATAGTCAAGATGCGATTGTGTGCGGGCGACGAAACGTGAAAGAGGGCAGGCGAGTGAAGAAGAAAGGGTTTCGAATTTAGGAGAGCAGCAGGAGCTGTCGCGACTTGTCGAAATATGGAGAGCTCAAGCTTTTCCAAATGACCATCCTCCAACGCGCCGAAAAACAAAAGATCGCATTCGTGTCAATTGTCCAACTTGTCGACAGTAGATGGCGGAAGAACCGAGTTGGATGTTTTGATGACTCCGAACAATTGGTGAGTCGAAATCCGGATTGCCTCGTTCTCCTCTGCGCTCCCAAAGTTTGAAGGACTTCCTTTTCCTGCTGTGCAAATCAAGCAACAAGCACCTGCCGATGTTTGAGGTGACAGGCGTCGCGGGTTATGACGGGGCGTGTCAACCGCTACTGGCTGTTTTCGGTTAGCGTAGCGGCTGCCTTAGAGCCTCAACTGGCTGCTGCACCTTATCACTAATGGGTAGCGATAAGATTAAGGGACAAGCTTTGGTCGAAAGAGAAGAGTGTCGTCACGATACAATGACCATGGATCTATCCTCATGCCGGTGATTATGGACGCGCTCGTGAAAACAATTGCTCCGAGGATTGAGAGCTTGGTCTCCCAGTGTGTACCTTCTTCACGGTTGATCGGCCGTAGAAAAACAGCTGCGTATAGGGCCCCAGGGGTCGAGGGGTAATCATCTCCTTAGCCACATCGGATGAATCGACGTCACTATCGGTTGTGCCGGGGTTTAGCCGCGCTATCGATAAGCAGCTATCAGCATTGAAGATCGGTAGGGGAATGTTTGGCGTTATGAATTTCCTCTAGTTAGTTAGGTTCGGACTTTTGCGACAGGCGACTATAGAACCTCAAGCTACGGTATAACGACGCTCGCCCTAAGGGCCAACTGATCGCGAATTCTCCCTGGACACTCAAAAACATCTGTTTCCTCGCATAGAAGCTCTTGCGAAGGACGTAACATCTAGCCGCAATGCCTATGTACGATGTCCGCCCCTACATACCCCACGCGGCATTGAAGGTGGTCTGACACGTAGAAACTCCAGCCCGCAGAAATCCTCTTACTACGATCGCAACCTCCGGCAGGGCCCGGCCTTGGTGCGAGCTCGTAAACCTTACATCGTCAAGAACCTCGCCGTCGGCGCAGGACTGTGGTGCTTTGTCGGCGCAGTCTGTAAGTGACGAGCCTCGCCTGCAACAAGGAAACATCGGAAAGCCGGCAGTGCAACTAATGAGCAACTCTTACAGACTGGTACACGATCAAGGCCGTTGGCCAGGACGAGTTCGAAGATGTCAAGGTTCCCGATGCTCCCAGACAGTCTAAGTCCACCTGAGATGATGGGACGTGGCATATGGAAAGGAATGATGCGAAAGCGCTCATAAGGGAACGAGATCTCAAGCACTTTAAGTTCGAGCGAGTTTCCGAGTGAATGAGCATTTGCATTGTGTAATATATACCGGCGAAGATCAACCCGTTTCTCACGCCGGGACATCGATGTAAAATACCAAATCCTCAATCAGCATTTCTGTACATTTCTCGTCAACGGAGAAGGCCTGTCCATCCCAATATAAACACGTTCTCCTTTTCGTTCAGACCTGCCATCATGCAACAGCCAGAAAACCTCTTTGGAGCTTCAGGGGGATGTAAAGGAAAAGGCGCCTCGCGATGTAAAGTTGCCACAAACACCAACTGAGAAAGAAATAAAAAGGGGCGCATCGCCCGAGCCGTCGTGGGGTATCATAACAGTACAGTAAGCCTTGAAAACGCCGTCAGCCGTCCGGTGATGCTGCCCTAACTTGCCAGCGCCGTCACTGGTTCCTGTTTTGGACCCGAATCCTTTGCGGCTTTTGATGCGCGGCTTCCTGCGCGTTTCATCTGGGCGCTTTGCGTCAATACGTTGGCTGTTCGGACCATCTCAGGAGATGCTGAAGAGAATTGGTTCAGTTGTGGTGAAGTATGCCCGACGGCGTGCCCGTTTGTCAAAGTTGGCGGGGGACGCGTGTTAGATGGGCCTGCTGCCGCCTTTCCTCCTTGTATTGGGCTGATCACTCGAGCCCCTGGCACCGTAGATCCTGAGTTGATTTTATGTGAAATGTGGTTTGGGTTGGCCCATGGGGTGTCCTTGATGAACTGTTCACCCGCCGGACCAAGGTTGCCTCCAAACGCGACTGCCTGATAATCCTCGATGGGTTGCATTACTGAGCGTTGCCGAGGCTTCAAACTGCGCTGACAGGGGGTCAATGATTGTTCATATCGGAGGCTCTTGGCCATCTCTTACCTTCATAGCCTCCAAGTCATCCTCAATTTCTAACGGATTGGCCCCTCGCATAGTCGGAACCGCTGGGAACCCCTCGTGCTTGGCAAGCCCTGCCAGAAAGGAGACCTCCGAGTTGTATGCGACAGCGTTCCTCGTGCGCTGAACGGGATTGGTAGGGAACAGAAGGCCATAGTCTGGAACACTGTGCGCGCTACGCCTTGCGTTCTGAGTGTCATACCATTCTTTGTTCAAGTCTTCCAGCATCTTGGAGCGACTTTCCCGAACTCCTTGGTAAAATTGATTCCAAATCTGGGCTCGACGTGCCACTGCTAGTCGTTCTAAGGCATCGATCGATAGCTCGTACTCCTTGTTGATATTACGGAGCTTCTTGTCAAGTCTTTCGTCTAAACAATGCTTCATGTTCAGGTATTCGGGGTGTGTTGGAGGCTCGGCTTGCAGGGAATTCTCTTCATGCTCGAGGCGCTCGAGTCGATCCTTGTACAGACTGCAGGGTACCCATTAGCACCTACTGAGGGCATTTTGTTCCGTGTCGATGACTTACCGTTCGCGGAAAACAACAAACTTCTCTTCGAGATCAGTCCACTCATCAATTGCTGCGCGCTTTCTCTCAACTATTTACGACTCATTAGCGCAGAAATTGAGGATTGAGCAAGGGGGAAACTCACGCTCTTCGTCATTTCTCGTCGTCTCCACGTCGTCGTCGCCGTCGTGTTCCGCATGGTCGTCACCGTGAGTTCCTGCGTCGTCTTCACCCCGGCCGTCGTTCCGAGCATCACTGTCGTTACCCTCGAGATCTTGAGCCTCGACAGCGTTGCCCTTTCGCCTGCTGCCATTTCTAGTGATTTTCTTGGTTATCTGAGAGTCTTTGGAAGGGCTGTGGTTTTCGCGCGATGAGCCACGCTTAGTTGATGGCAGCTCTGGAACATGGTCCTCGTTCGCCGAGTGATCGCCGCTGTGTGAATTTGTGGACGGGACCTCGTCGTCGTGCATCTCCACACCACCCTTGCGCTGGTTCTGCTCTTGGGGCACGACAGAACCGGTGCGCTTTCTGGAGGGCTGACCCGGTTCGGATGATTCCGCGACTGGAGACCGCTTTCTCTTTTTGTTATCACCGCTCTCGGGATGATCCTCGACAAATGGGTGCTCGGTGGACTTCTTGGGCCTGCTGGGCGAGCCCTCGTCACCGCGGCTGGAGGTCATCGACACGTCGTCGCGGTCGGAAAGGCTGTCGTCGTCACCATCGTCGATGGTATCAACTGAAAATGTTTTTTGAAGCTTGCTTGGGGTGCGTTCAAAGACCTGACCGTCGTTGAACTGATTGACGACCACGTCTTTGTGGCGCTGGGCCTGCGGGGTGTCATAAAGGCGCTCAGTCTCCGCCTCGGTGTCATTCGCCTCGGACAGGTTGCTGTCTGAGTCGAGCGCTTCGTCAAGGTCGGGGCGATGGTCCAGCTGCATACCGTCCAACGATTCGCCCTCACCGTCCTTGTCTTCGACATCGCTTAGAGGGCTGGAGATGTTGCTATCGTCATGATCGAGCGTCGCCTGCCCTGGGGAAAGGGCAGGCGGCGCGGACGCCGTAGCTGCCATTGGAACAAGGATTTGATATCGTGATTTGCGATACCAAATCAGGTGGTTTAGAGGTGTGATGTGTCGTGGACAGGTGCAATTCGGGTAGACGAGTTTTCGTGGGAGCGAAGACGGGGCGCGGAGGAATCAGCAGCGGCAACAGCAGAAGGTTGGGGAAGCGGGTCGGTTGCTGCGAGAGGAGAAGCGAGTGTCTTCTGCAATCGGGAGGGAAGTAAAAAGTGTCAGAGAGCAGCATGAACGCGTGTGACAATCTGAACCCGAAATGAGAGGTGGGCGAGCGCAGGTGGTGGTGTTGTGGTGGGTTTTCGGAGAAGGAAGAGAAAGCGTTAGTGACCTGCCGCTCCATGAGAGATGCGCTCACACTACCTGCTGCTCCCTCTCTGTGCCTTTCCCGTCCACGCCTCTTCCCCCCCAGTGCGGAACCAGGATCGGTCGGCAGAACCAAGTCTTTCGCCCTGACAGCGAAAGCGGTGAGTACTGGCACAACAGTGGGCACGGGGCACTTGTTCTCGGCAAATGGAGGTCTTCTGGCGTTTTGTGCCAATCGATAGTTGTTCCGCCTCTTATCAGTTGCCCCGATCTTCCGAAATCCCTTATCGGAACTTGAGCGCAGACCAGGCGATAGAGTCCAAGGTCGACATTTTTTTCTGAAGCGGTAGCGGCTTTGGGGGTATTTGGTGCATCTACAGCCAGGCCCCAGTGCAGCCAAAACATTGGGTTCTCAACATAAGACAGACAAAATCTGTCGCAACGATGGCGAAAGGGTAATTTAGATCCAAGCAGTATCAAAGATGTCCTATATACATTACTAACTCGTACAACAGCAACTCAAAACTTACTGCTTCAAGCAAGGTCATTGACCCCACCCTTGACGCCCTCTTCGCATCAAGTGTAAGTGAAGCTCTCAACAAACACTTAGTCAATTGGCTCAGGAAATTCTAATAAACGCAGGCTGGACCAGTGAAGCCGCCTTCGAAAGAAAGATATACTGCGCTTCCCACACCAAAGGCCAAGAACGAGCCGCAAAGTGCCGATTCCGACAAGGAACTGCCCGACGCAGACGAGGGAGACGACGAGGTGCTGTCGGAGCTCGGCAGCGATGTGGACATTGACCTCGACAATGTCGCTGAGGACGAATCTTCCGCAGAGGGGGAAGAGGGCTCCGAAGATGGTGAGGGAGAAGAGGAGCATGCGCCCGAGCCAACCCCGAAACCGAAGAAGGAAAGGAAGCGCAAGCGACAAGAGGATGATATCGAGGGCAAGTATCTGAACAAGCTTGCAGAATCAGAAGAGAAGGAAAAGCCTGCTGGAAAGCGCAGCAAGAGAGATGCCGAGAAGAAGGAAGACGGTGAAGACTCAGCTTCAGAATCATCATCCGAGGAAGGGGACTCAGACGTTCCAGTCCATGAGTCGCTCGCAACCGAGGCCAAGACCAAGGATAAGGACAGCGAGATTGAAAAGGCGAACCGCACTGTCTTCTTGTCCAACGTCGCTTCCGAAGCCGCATCTTCCAAAAGCGCCAGGCGCACCCTCGAGGCTCACCTCTCGAGTGTGCTCGAAAAGGACGCCTCCCCTGCACAGAAGATCGAGTCCATCCGCTTCCGCTCCCTCGCCTTCTCCGGTGGTGCCTTGCCCAAGCGCGCCGCCTACATCACCAAGTCCCTCATGGAGGAGACGACGAAGTCCGCCAACGCCTATGTAGTCTTTTCCACCCCGGCAGCCGCGCGCAAGGCCGTCTCCGAGCTCAACGGCACCATTGTTCTCGACCGCCACCTCCGTGTCGACAGCGTCGCTCACCCCGCGGCAACGGACCACCGTCGCTGCGTCTTTGTCGGCAATCTCGGCTTCGTCGACGATGAGACCATCATCAGCACCGATGCGGACGGCGAGACGGTGCAAAAGAAGAGAACCAAGGTCCCCGCAGACGTTGAGGAGGGTCTCTGGAGGACGTTTGGAAAGAACGCGGGCAAAGTTGAGAACGTGCGCGTTGTCCGTGACCCCAAGACAAGAGTAGGCAAAGGCTTTGCCTACGTCCAGTTCTACGTAAGCATAACCTTTCTATCACCGAATTCAACACGAAGCTGACATTCGCAGGATGCCAACTCTGTGGAAGCCGCCCTGCTCCTGGACGGCAAGAAATACCCTCCCATGCTGCCCCGCATCCTCCGCGTGGCCCGTGCAAAGGCCCCTCACAAGACCGCGCTCGCCATGGAGCGCGCCAATAGCGCCAAGGCTCAAGCCGGCCCCGGCGCCCCGGGTAGCACAAAGTACAGAGCCAAAATCACTCCCGAGCAGCAGTCCATGGCCGGCCGTGCTAGCCGTCTCCTTGGTCGCTCCGGCGCACTGCGTGAGCGCAGAGGGGGCGACAGGAAGCATCGCCATGCTAGTGGCTCAGGTGTTGTTCCCAAGGATGACATCAGGCCGCCGGAGGATTTCATTTTCGAGGGTCGTCGTGCTAGCGCGAAGGACGGCAAGCCTAAGGACCTCAAATTCGGCAAGCGGAATAAGGCGAAGGGAGGAGTAAAGAAGACAAAACCCACTGGCCGTGGCGCGAAGAGAGCAGCCGAGTGGCAGAAGAAGCAAAAGTCGGGTTAAAAGCAATGTCAATAATTTAAAAGTTGGGATGAGCATTAATCTTGCATGTATCAATCTCATGGGATACCCAATGGCGTGGGCATAGCGCAGCGAGCGCAAGGACAAAGCACCAGAACGTTGAAATCATCATTCAGCACTTGTCTTCTCCCCTCCGTGACCTGACTATTTCTTTCCTACAAGTGATGAGAAACACACATCGACTGCAACTGACTAGCTGAATTACCAATAGTTATTTGTCAAATGAAAAAAGTGGTCAGGTAAGCGGTGACCGCGTATATACTTGTGAAGAAGAAAGTGACTTGGTCTCATCTATTATCAACCTGAGCTTGGCTCCGAAATATCCATTCGATTATGGGTTAACCGAGTGCCTTGCGTCCGCATCCGTTCGGTGAGAACGTGAACAGGAAAGTCTACCGAACCGACACTCCAACGGCTGCCAAAGAAACAAACTTTTTCATGCATTCGTTCCGTCCAAGGCAACCAGATTGTTCGTCGTTGTTCATTGCAGCAACCGACATACCGCGAAACGAAAAGGTCATATCCGATGTCACCTTAGTACTCAGCATCGCCCTCATCGTCAACGAACGAGTCCGCAGCAACCTCCTCGTAATCCTTCTCAAGCGCAGCAAGGTCCTCACGAGCCTCGCTGAACTCACCCTCCTCCATACCCTCACCGACGTACCAGTGGACGAAAGCACGCTTGCTGTACATGAGATCGAACTTGTGGTCCAATCTCGACCAGGCCTCGGCGATGGCAGTGGTGTTGGAAAGCATAGAGACAGATCGGTCGACAGAGGCGAGACCACCATCACCAGCGGCGGCGGGAACAGCCATAGGCTTCTGGTAGTTGATGCCCAGCTTGAAACCAGTGGGGCACCACTCGACGAGGTTGAAGGAGGACTTGGCCTTGAGAGCAGCAATAGCAGCGTTGCAGTCGCGGGGGACGACATCGCCGCGGTACAAGAGAGCGACAGCCATGTACTTTCCGTTGCGGGGGTCGCAAACGACCATCTGGTTGTTAGGCTCGAAGCCTACGAATCGTTAGTCTTATCCAGCATCAAAAGCAGCGTAGAAGGGACGTACACTGGAAGGTCAGCTCCTGGACCTTGAAGCTCTCATGAGAGCTCTTAGACGCCGAAATGACGGGGGCGTAGCTGATCAGAGGGTAGTGGATACGGGGGTAAGGAACCAAGTTGGTCTGGAACTCGTTCAAGTCGACGTTAAGGGCACCATCGAAACGGAGGGACGAGGTGATTGAGCTGACAACCTGGGCGATCAAGCGGTTCAGGTGCTCGTACGAGGGGCGGGGGATATCGAGGTTGCGGCGGCAGATGTCGTAGACAGCCTCATTATCGACAAGGAAAGTGCAGTCCGAGTTCTCAATGGTGCTGTGGGTGGACAGAACGGCGTTGTAGGGCTCAACAACGGCAGTCGAGACACGGGGAGCGGGGTAAACGGCGAACTCGAGCTTCGACTTCTTGCCGTACTCAGTAGAGAGACGCTCGAGAAGGAGGGCACCGAAACCAGAGCCGGTACCACCACCGAAGGAGTGGAAGATCAAGAATCCCTGAAGGGAGTGGCAGTTGTCTGTGAAGTTGTCGGTCAGTTTACTCGTCGTCGGCCAGGTAAGGGGCGACAAGTGGAAACGAACCAGCGACACGGCGAACACGGTCGATGACATTGTCGACCATTTCCTTGCCAATGGTGTAGTGACCACGAGCATAGTTGTTGGCAGCATCCTCCTTGCCGCTGATCAACAGCTCGGGGTGGAAGAGCTGGCGGTAGCCGCCAGTTCGGATCTCATCGATAGGGGAGGGGTCGAGGTCGACGAAGAGGGAACGAGGAACGTATTTGCCGTTGCTGGTTTCGGTAAAGAACGTCTCGTAGGAACCGCCGTCGACGATGTCCTTGGCATTGGGGTCAGGACGACCATCGGAGCCGAGGCCGTGCTCGAGGAGGTAACTGTGCGCCGACTGTCAGTTCCATCAAGTGCCATTTGAAGCGGACAAAAGTAGGGGATGAGAGCCAACATACAGCTCCCAAGCAGAGTTACCCAGCTGGGTACCGGCCTGACCGAGGTGAAGGTGAAGAATCTATAGACAATTGCTATTAGCATCCCGATTTGAGCCTCACACCGAGGCAGGAATGGTTCTGGGCAGCGCCGACTGCGCTCTGCTTCCATGGGTCGTATCAGCAGCAGAAAATGGGCACATAGTCCATAATCTCAAGCTGTGATAATAGAACCTTGGACTGAAGGAAATGAGTTGAAAGACGTGTTAGCTCACCTCTCCCTTCATGATGAACCGCGAAAGGACAAATCTGGGGGGATACTGCGACGCAAGTTGGAATGGGGAAAGGGAATATTTTCACGCGCGCAGCGCAGATGAGGTTCGGAAGAGCTAGGGGGAGGAAGGTGTTGCCGGTCGGTGATGGTTTTCAGAGGTTTGGAGGGCCGCTTGTTGTGGGCAAGGCGGGGCACAATGAACTAGGCTGACCAGTGGCAGGCTGGACTTGAAAGCAAAGGGTATTCCCCCCCCTTCTTCACTGGGTTTAGCGCATGTTGCCCACCGCTAGCTCGGTCAATCTAGTCTCCAGTACTTTTATGATTGCGGGGGGCCACAAGGCCAATCAAGTATCGATGACCATTCAGTCTCACCGCCATATGGTCCAAGCGTCTCTATCACATCTGGCCACTGGGCAACATTTCAGGGGTGCATGAAGATATGTCCATTGCCACCTGCCAAAGCCAGTCTTTCAATCCTTTGGCAGGTGTATCGCTTTGAAGAAAGGAAATCGCTATCCCTTGGGGACAGAAGCACGATTCCAGTGTACCTCAACTTTCTTCACCTCAATATCCCCTTCGCTGCTCACCTTTTACCAGGTTGCCATCACCGTATCACTCACCTTCGACAAGTCTGTGCATCGCTGTCCCTTTTGCCTTCTGTAAGAAAGGCTGGGTAGGATACCTCTTCCCACCAATCTATGCTTCGTTGCCAAAAAGTAGAAAATAAGAAATGAACTGTTTCCTAAGACTTAACTTACGCAGGAATATAAGAATGGTTTAGCAGCTATAAGTCCAGGAGCTTGTTCGCGACGAAATCATAGTCGCCCCAAGGTGGTATTGTTCTCAAGGCAAATCCTCGCTTGGAAGGCGGGATCAGGGCGATCTTCAGAGGGGCCGACCCGGATCCGGCCCCACCTCAAGGTTCGGTCCTCAATCCGACGGCCTCCGTTGTCCATGTCTCTCTTGGAAAGATCCGCAAGGCCTCAAGCTTGCCAACACAAGCAAAGTCTCGAAACAAGTGCTGTAATTCGGCTTAATTGTCACGATTAGCTCCTCACTTGACGCTATGTCTGTCACACGTTACGAATGGTGCAAACCTGCCCAGCCTGGGCCCCCCAAAATCAGAATCCTCAAGCCAAGCCTCCAGAAACAGCTTGACACAACAGACTTCTAGGTTGGTTTTTACCAGTATGCAGCATTTCCTGTTCCTCAACCAAGGCCACATAGTCATGCGATAGACTACCAGTTCCAACTTCCCGTTACCACAAGTCGTCTCCGATTCGCAGCCGGCCATATCTCGCAGATCGAAGACGCAAAGCAGCTGCTACACCGGCACGGCTTCCCGCACTCCGCCTACTAACCGAACCCATGTCCGCTATATCATGTTCAGTCGCGGTGCGCTGTATCCTTGAGATCGGTACGGCCGCTTGTCCTATGCTCAACGCTTAATAGGTCTGCTGTCACCTGGCCGATCCTCTGGTATAGCAGATTCCCTTACCCTCGATGGAGCACGTAGGCTTGTTTCGGGCCCTCGCCTGGAGACGCGCCGATGCTCTAGACGCTCGGCCCGTCCGCCTCCCGAACCCAGAGCCGGATGATTTGGAGGGTGTCCTGTCTCGTCATCGACATCAGCTAATATTAGGTCGGATGGTTTTCTTACGTTAGTATCCCCTGTGTAGCTTGTGGGATTCGGAAACGGGGTGGATGATATAATGGTCGTCAATTGCGTCGTCTGTTTGTAGGTTTGAGGATGCCGGTGAAAAGCTTTTCCTGGCACCGCACAACCGCGATTGTCGACTGCGCGACGAACCGTGCCACGCCCGCCGTTCCTACTGATACCGGACGTCACGAGAAGGTCTGCCACATCGCCCTACATGCACAAGCGGTTTTAAAGTAAAGAGATAAACGTTGCATAATAAAAAGGATAAAGTAATATAATAATCAAGTTAACAAGAAATAATGAATTTACGATGTCTTGTAAAAGCCATGGCTGTATACCCTAAATGTGAATCCGACGGCGCAACACATCGGATTCCGGAATTAAAGTCTCCAGAAATACTTTTCTTCTACAGCTATCGAGACGGAATATGAACAGATGTTAAATTTCGTCTAAACACTGTAGGGCGTCCCGGCGGCCGGAGCCAGGATCGACCATCAATCAAGACTTCATTCATAGCGTCCAAAGTGCGAGATCTAAGCGTTCACATTTTCCATCTTTCTATGCTTCAATAACATCACGTTCCTCTATAAGATTCAGCCCTGATACTTGCTAGTTCGAAATTGCGTAGCAACTACGAGACGTAGAGCGCAGATACACGACAAGTGGCAGACCACTGTCACCATGAGCCAAGCTCTGGCCTCCCTCGCTGTTCTAAGGTTAGTTCAACCTGTTATAGACCACTTTTGTCTAGAAAGAAAAGAAAAAAAAAAAAACTAACCATTGCGAGTTCCCTGAAGCAGTGCAGCACATGTCGCGGATGTATCCGATGGCCCAGCCGACTTCCCAGCTAAGGTGTGTGTTGGTAAAAGTTTCACAAAAAGGCTTCAAGGTAATTACCGTTTGACATGGGTATTTTCCGTGAGATAAGTATTCTTGACACAAACTTGGGCGTCGCCGTTTGACCAACTCACGAGACTGTTTCTGGGGAGGTAGGTCATCCCATCCGGGTTGTTGTTCTGGAGGTCCCACATGAGGTTGTTGATGCTGTTCTTGCTGAAGAGGGCACCATTGGTGCCGCAGTCATCTCGCTTGCTGAGAGTGAGCAGTGAGTTCTCGGTCTCCGCTGCATCGGTGATATTGAAAGGGCCAACAAAAACGGATTCCGGGTGATCTTCAGTAGGTACCGCAGCCGCAGAACAAACGACCGACGCAATGACCGTCAGAAGAGATTGAGGACGCATGTTGAAGTATTAGCTTAGTGTTTCGGCAGAAGGTAATGCTGGAAGAAGCTTGAGTAATGAAGTGTTCCGACCTATCGACGCTTGGCTGAATATATACCCATTTTCTTTTCAATCGGTCTGTTCTTCTCTTAGACACTGACTCTCGACACAGACTCCATTACAGAAACAGGCCTTGACGAGGCTTGGCAGCTGCAAGTCTGCAGTTCATCCCCATACCGTAATGATGGGACTGTCACCGTGCCTCGAATGTGTAAGCACACATTTGAACTCAGCCAGTAAAATCACAGATTAGTCTGCAGTGGGCTCGGCCCGGACCGACCTACCTAAGGATAATGAGGATTAAGGTGCCTATTTTTGGATTTCTCAGCCAATCGCTCATCGTCACCGAAGGCGTCTAGAACGAACCCTTGCTGTCCTATCCACCGGAACTTATTCAGCAACGGGTTCAAAGTGGATATCTTCGGCTGGCCTCTCCGACTAATTCTTGACTCCGGAGGTAGCACGAGTGGAACTTCACAATCTCCATGAATTCAACCCGCGATTCAGCACTTGGTGGCTTACTGAGAAAGTGGACTTTTTTTGATCTCGTGGTGCTCAAAAGAGGAGCGGTGAACTTGACACGAATTTTCATTCTGACAATTCCCTTGTTGAACTGCCTGATGTGGAGATATGTGCGAACGGCAACAGGCGGCAGCGCGGGTCCTGCGAAAGAACATTCGACAAGACTTTCAACCATTCACTGCTCTAAAATAGCTGCAGGGCGCCGCCTCAAATTCCATGCGTAAGTTCCCATCGACTGCATTCCCACCCATCAATCATCCTAGATTTTCCATCGCTTCAAAACCGAGCTCTCATTATGCATATCTCTTCCCTACTTACCATCACTTTGGGAGCTTTGGCTGCCAATGCGCTCCCCTTGGAATCTTCCGCGGCCCTTTCCACGCTTGAAATAGTTAAGGAAGGCCCATTCCCTATCGCCCGGCCCAAGCCCACGGCAGCCCCCCAAAGCGAGCTTCCCGCGACCGGCCTTGAGAAGCGTGCCAACTCGTGTAGCAGCGGCTCCAACTTCAACCAAGCTGATGCAAACGAGCTCCAGCGGCAGCTACAGAACTACAACCCCGAAAACTTGGTCTACCTGCCTGCATGGTCCGCGTACTCATGGAGCCTCGGTACCGCCAAGGTCTGCGCCATAAACATGTATCTTTCTGATAACACACACGTTAAAGAATGGGAGGTGGGATGGGGCATGGGATATGTTCGGGACATGTGCTGTGCCGGAAAGTCATCCTGGTGAGCATACTACCCCTCTCTCGCTCTGCTACTCTACAGTTACCCTGCATCGACCTTTCTATGCCTCCCTTGCCTGTTATAGTATTGTCATTCAGAGTTGTTGCTGACTCATTGCTAGCTCTGGTGGAATCTGCAGTGGACATGGTGACTCGGGCCTCTCCATCGACTTCCGTGTCCAGAACTCCGCCAGATCCTGTTCGTGGTGATATAAAGGCGGAACCGAGGTGCTAGTACTGGATACACCTGAGAACTAGCAGACGACCGGGCCATTTATTAGTCATGTTATATGACAAAAACCTTGATGATAGAAAACTCAAATTCATCGAATCTTTCAGTACGATTTCAATATAATTAAGCCTGACTGTTAACCATTCAACAAACTCACCTCCACTGCTTAATTCGAGTGATGAGTTATGGTTGGGTTTGCCTGGAGTACTGTCTCTTGAATAGTCATTGAGACTATTCAAAATGTCCTGTAACAGAAATTAATCGAAAATAAGTTTTGGCCGATGTGAACGTCTTCGAGGATCAAGTGGATACGAAAATGTGTTATTACCCCCACCCCCCCTCCCCCTTTACATATATATATTTTATCAACAACGGAATCTGAAGGACAAAGCTCAAATTGAATCAGGACCTTCCATAATTCAACTCAATTTCCTTTCCTCTATGCACGACTAGTCAACCTGCACAACTTCCAGAATGCTCCTGTCTGTCATCTGCGCCAGTGTTACCATCTCTGCGCTGTCTTAGTTCTGCCACGAAATATATTCCTGCCGGTTGGCAGTCTTCCCTGTCACTTGATTATACAAGATTTTTCCTCGAGTATGAATTTCCGTTCGAGTGTCCCTGTTGTCGGCCGATTGCACCCTGGAGAGCCGTTTGAGTTGGAAGTATGTTTAGCAACAATTGTGTGACAAAATTCCAGTAGCGAACACGCCAAATCCCTAATAGGGTTACAGCGATAGGCCCATGTCATCTAAGCAGCGCTTTAGAACGAGACGTCTTCGACCTGTGAGTTTCGACCAAGCTTAAAAGAGGACTGCGTGGTATATGCGTTGTCGATGCTTTGTCGATGCTAGACCTGCGTGTTTTGTAGCACAAACTGTTTTTTTTTCTTTTTTTTTTTTTTTTTTTTTTTCATTTTGAATCCGGAGGCGTCAAGGAAATCCCAAACCATCAAACGACATGGAAAAACGAAAAGAGCTTGATTCCATTGCTGGAAAATGTACACAATCAAATAAGCCATGTGTTTTCATGTTTTCACATTGATACAGGGCCTCGTATCCGACGCCGCTGAAGCGCTTTGAGGTGAGACGTTTACTCCATTGCCCTCGAAACGGCGTAGTACTGGTCCAGTAGTTACACAAGAAGAAATATTCCCTCCGATAGTGCTCTTCACAGAGGCTCTTTCAGCTATACACGGAATTCTAACAGCCTGTGTGCGGAAGTTTGAAACATCTGCAACATATCCAAAGATCTTCAAAAGGTACCATGCCTTTCATAGAAGAAAAGTCGTGTCATCCACCTCAGGCATGCCTTAAAATGGCATTGGACGTTGGGCAAGCCGGTAGAGAATATCTAACGTTCCAGCCATACACATACTTTTGAATCCAAAATCATCAAGACTGGCAGTCTAAAAGATTTTGCCACCTCGAAATCGATCGTATGCGTTCAACAACTGAAAGTATTAGACTATTCGTGGTGACATGGCCTATATGGTAAGAGGACTATGAGGGCGAGACATGTTGGCACTGAACCTCAAGAAGAACAAAATCAGACATCGAAAACCAGTCGAGATGCATAAATCCGTTGTGTTATGTACAACCTTTGTGTGTACGGTATCCCTTGTTCATGTGAAGCAATTCAACGAATCTAACATTGTATTTAGTTCGCCTGTGGACTCTCACCCTGCTTATGAGACAATACAGACACATGTGTCTTAACCAAAATCCTCCGCTCGTAGTCTCAACTCCGCTTACTCTCCGCATCGTGACCCAAAGTCGTGTCCGCGCACTCAAGTTCAAATTCATCGTCCTCAAGCTTTGTGTGGCCCGCGTTACTGCGACTCAGGCCGAAGCCGCCCCCGCCGCTGCGAGCATGATGGCTGGTTTCTTTGTAGTTGCTTCGTGCTCCTCCTGTCCCCGAAATGCCGCCGCTTCGTTCTCCGGGTTGTGGATAGGGGCTGTTTTGCGACGACTTGGTGCGGCCCATACGGAAGAGCGGAGCATATGTTGGGAGGCATGCGGAGATAACGGCGACGCAGGGCTCGAGGCTAGACCAGGCGAAGGACGGTCCCATCCACCACGTCACATCAGTGTTTTGGAAGAGACCATTGAGATAATATATTCGTACTATGCTTGCGACACAAACACTGGAGCCCACATGTTTTAGCTTTGGTCATCCAGTTGAATACCGGAGGAAGATGAGGAACTTACAAGCTTCCAAGTAGCATGATCCCTATAATTGACGTCTTTGTCCTCTTGTTCATCTGGAGCTCCCATATGCGAGGCACAGGCACAAGCAGTATGACAATATCATTGAACATGTTGACGATACCGAGAAGAAGGAAGAACAAGCTGACGTTGATACATCTGCCGTTTGCGCCAAGGTATTGAGTCCAGTAGTATGAGACCGGTCGGCACGCCAACGCCATGGTAATCCACAGGATAAACGGATAAACGGTGGTAAGGAAGGTTGCTGTCCAGAACATGGCGGAGTATAGGCGACCAAGGCCTGCTTTAGAGTGGAAGAGGCGTCGGTAAAGCAGGAGAATGCTGACTTTGGTGGAGGTCACCGCCGTTGCGTACACATAAGGTTCCGCGTAAACAATCTGCAAAGTCATGTTGTCAGTAAATTGAACTGTATCTTCAAGACTGATGAATGCGTGGACATTGCAGGAGACTAAGAGAGGACTGGTTTAATCAAGTATCTTACGCACCTTCAGAAGGGTTACAAACCTAGAGATGTTGCTAGCCCAAACATGCTCGCCAGCACCATGTTTTCCGGCTAATCCCCAGTCAGAAATAGCTTGCTGGTTGAATTGGATTGTGCAAGTGGATTGGATGATATCAAGTTGGATAGATGGGTTGGAAACAGTCATATGGCCTACCTAATATGGCCATAAACACAGTCGCCCCGCACATAAACTGCCAAAGAAAGAAGGATGAGTGAGCGAGTCCTTCTTTCCCCAAAAATTTCTTGTGTCATTGTGGACTTACAACACTGGCAAGTATGGCGTAGTCATCGTACCACAGCTTTGCCCCCTTGAAACTGCGCACATAGAAACGGAGGGCGACTGAGGAGGCAGCCAGACCGAGGGCAACGCAGACTGCAATGTTGTATGGTACTATTAGCTGCTGCTTCAGGTCAGTTCCTGGGGGAACATCTCCGAAAATGCCCGCAATGCTCGGATCAACCGACATCGCTGCTTGAAGTCAGGTTGCAAGAGTGCCGATTCTTTTGTCGAACACGGGAACGGAAGAAGGAACAGAACAGATCAACTGCATGAGCCGCG
Organism: Colletotrichum chlorophyti; assembly: GCA_001937105.1. Lineage (NCBI taxonomy): Eukaryota > Fungi > Ascomycota > Sordariomycetes > Glomerellales > Glomerellaceae > Colletotrichum > Colletotrichum chlorophyti. Next base: position 1,180,575 of record MPGH01000011.1, on the reverse strand, counting down.
CTGATGAATAAATGAAAACAAGACCTCACCCTGAGTACCGTCCTTGACCTGAGAGGGAACGTTACGAGATCACGTGCGGTCAGTGGGCAGTTGAGAGTAGACATGTCACATGAGCTTTACGTTGTTGTACGTTTGACAGGCAGGCTAGGAAGATACCATTCTGGTAACCATTCAGGGGCTTATGGGTCTAAACCTCCCCATGTCGCCATGGTTCATCTTGCAACGGGCCTAGATGTTGTCTCAAGGTACCACGACACGTATTCGCATGCATGTCCGTTTCGCTATTCGTAAGGGTGGATGGGAGTGAAAATAGACGGGGCAGACATTCCGATGGAACTAGTGCTCGACTCAACTAGGGTCCGTTATGGTGCAGCAAGTATGTAGAGTTTGGCATCTCATAAATAGTAGACTAAGAGAAGTCTAATCTAGCCATACGACCTTTCCAACACCGAACGTTTGTCCTCGGCACCATGCGTCGAGTTCGTGCGTTTCTTAATCATGCCCTGAATCAGATAACGAGTTCAACGGTAGAATCAAGGTCAGTCTCTGTGAATTAGAGGAAGTCAACTAGCAGGTTGTGTTTTACGTCCGGATTTTTCACCTTAGCTAGCTTTCTTCACTTGGAGGCAGGACCCTCTTCACGAATAGAAACCTAATCCATTTCTGGAGATATTCTCAACGGCCTGGGGCAACTGAGATAACATCTCCACTTGGCCGGTGGAGTTGTTGAAGCATCCTTGGATGAGTTGGCCAATTGTGTTATTTGGTCACATGTAACAACCAACATGAACACAAAACCAACGAAATCCGTGCATCATCAATACCCGTAAGTAGTTAGATCTGAACAAAGAACTCCGTCCTAGCTTCACGGTCATGGCTCAGGCGAAGCTCCCTCCTTGAGAAGGAGATTGCACGGAGATATCAGAGCCCCTGGTATGTACGTTGTACGCGATGGCCCAACGGCTAGACGGGATCCTTCCGGGTCCGGCAGCACCACAGCATTGCATATTCGTCAGCGACGCCGGCCGATCTGCAAAGAAGACAGGGATTTCAATTCAAATGGGCCAACAGCAACTCCACCGCCGGTTGCTGCTTCTGGTAATCAGTCCCTAGTCTTCCATTGGTCTAATGGCACACCAGAAGCATGGGGCTCTGTACTAGCCATCTTGTCCTGATACTATAGCGAGTCCCTTTGAGAAGGATTGCGTGAGTCCTGAGAGAAACCGGGGCCGGCTAAGCAAACACTATGGGCTCCACGACACAATGAGGTATGCACGTCGCACATGCTAAAGATGCAATCCTTGAAAGTCGCCGGTGGGCAGACCCAGTCAGATAAGATGCAGGGCGACAACTAGCTTGAGTGCCCCTCAAATAGCTAGACGCGAGGTCCTACTCCCCTTGTCGGACGAAAACGTTGCAATCCTCGCCCTGGACCATACATGCGGGACCAGAGAGACTGCAATCTGTCCAGCATGTTCGAGTCAAAACGACATGGACCAGGGTGTCCCTCTCTATTACCCCTAGAGTGGCGAGGAAGGCACAGAACTCGTTGAAGAGGCCACCCCTCTCAAGGCCACTCAAGAGACATTCATCATATATACATACCGTTTTCCCGCTTCGTCCCGTGCTTGCAAGCGTTGTTGGCTCTCCCTAAGACGTTTTTCATCTTGTGTTTTTCATAATGGCCTCCATAATCACCCAGATCGGTCACGTTGGCGATGTTCAAGCCTCTTCTGAAAAGATTGTTTCAAACATAATAGTTACGGAACTCCCCAACACCCGTACATCAGAACTGGAAGTGTGTCATTCATCTGCACCTATCGCTCCTCAGCATATATTGGCCCCTCCTCTCCTACCACTCGAACAGATTGGTCCTAAAGGATGGGTCCGCAGCATCTACCACTTCGAATTGCCCGAGGACTACGATGCTGATCGCCTCACCAACCTTCTGAAGACGGCTTATAAGGCCATGAAGGCCCGAACTCCAATCGCTGGATGCGAAGCAGTTCCCCTGGAAGGCAAGCAGGGCGGGCTACTGCAACTCCGCTACTACGGTGACGAGATCGAAGACTTTCTAGCCAGAGACCTGCGAACCGACGATACCTTCCCATCCTTCGCCAACCTCAAGGCCTGCGGCTTCCCGGCGTCCGCTCTCGACCCAGCCATCGTCTGCCGGCGCGGCCTTGGTGGCGAGTGGCCTAAGGCAGGTGACCGTCTCAACGTGACTTGGATGCAGGCAAACTTCATCAAGGGTGGCCTGTTGCTGAACCTGCTCTTTCTCCACGCCTATGTTGACGGCAGCACGGCGTATAAATTCACTGAGATCCTTGCCGAGGAACTTCGACGCGCCCAGGGCCTGCCGATCGATAACCCTGCCGAGATTCCATGGGAGGACAGGGCTAAGATGATGAAGTCTACGGGCCTGAACCCCGGCCGGCCCGAGGACCACGCTGAGTATATCGAGCTTCCCTTCTCGCCTACCGGCCCACCACCAAAACTGAGTTCGCCCATTCACCATGGACACGTCTTCTACTTCTCCGCTGAGAGTCTCGCCGCTCTAAAGACAGAAGCCTCGCCGGAGAACGCAAAACTGTTTAAAGGACGCGAGGATATCACGTCCTTTGTCTCAACAAATGACGCCTTGGCGGCGCTCATCTGGCGGGCAACGATGTCCGCCCAGCACGCTACCAAGATTCGCCCAGTGGAGGAAGATCCCAGCCAGTCACCTTCTATTATGGGCGTGGCTCTCGACGCACGCAGACGCGCGGGCGTCCCCGTCCACAGGCACACAATTGGTAACATCCTTGGTTTCGCGCCCGCGGTGCTTGATCTCCGAGAGGTTGTCTCCGAGGGCTCGCTCGCGGACCTGGCCATCTGCGTGCGCTGTGCTGTTGTCAAGACGGAGGGAACGTACCTCGATAACTTGACGGCGTTGGTGGAAAGGCTTGAGGACGTGACAAGGCTGGCGCCGACTATGTTCCTCGACATGCCAGGCAACCATATGCTCCAGTCCTCTTGGCGCGAGTTCCCGTTTTACGATATTGAATGGGGCACGGCTTTCGGAGGGCACATGCTGGCTCTGAGGCCGCCGTCTGTTGGTGTGTGTCACACTATGCAGATTGTGTTGCCTGATCCGAAAAAAGGCGGTATTGAGGTGTTTCTCGGTGTTGAAAACGATGCCATGGAGGCATTGTTGAAGGATCCCTTGTGGAGGAAATATGCCCAGGCACCCGAAGGGCTCTGACTTCAGTCATTGATGGTTAACCAGGCAGCTTAGGAAGCTGACACTTCTAAGCCGATTTTTGTAATCGACGTTTCCGCAACGTATAATGACAGGTTTTTAGGCCAACTAATCATGACAACGTGAAAGTGTGGGAGACCGCGGTGAACCGAAGCAACTGCTCCCGCGAGCTTCCGAAAACAATCATGGCCGAAAATCACTTCTTCACTTTCCTTTCTGAATTTGTCTCTTGCTTGGAAACATGTTTTTCTCCATACCAATATACCCTACGTGCTAGTCCAACCACGAACGACGAAAAGCCCGAAACCAGATGAAACTGTGAAACTCCCAACTACCTACACTGAGCAGCCTGAGCTAACATGGATTTGTTTGAACTGCCATGTTTCACTTCGTCGCTTACTATTGAGCCAATGCGCGTGGATGTGATTGACCACCGCAGACTGGATGGCGTGTCAGACCCAGGACAGTGACCAGAAGGAATCTGTAAGACAGAGCGCTGTCTATTAAGTGGGCAAGCAAGTACCAAAGTTAGACATGATTGATCGTATGCTATGCAGCAGTTTCCTACGCACACAGCCGGTCACGAGCAACTCGCAGCCGTCGACCCAGGTCGCTGACTGGTTAATCAAAAGCACTTTAGGAACGCAGTATCGGATTCATTCGAAACTTATTGGTCTTGGTCTGGGCTGTTGTGGCTTCCATGAGAAAAAAAAATGATCGGCCGCATCTTCTTTTACTGCGTTGGACGAGAAACATTGCAAGGCAAACGGTCTCCTCATGCCTTATATAACGGTCGGGTCTCAACTTCTTACAATCACGGCAATCAGGTTAAGAAAGACGAGTCTCAGCGGTGCCGCGCCCGGCGAACCGTTCAGTAAGGGGTCTAGCGGAGCAAGCCTGTCCACACGCGACAACACTGCAAGGTCTACTTCACCTTTCCAATTTCTTGCACTTCGCATTGTCAGAGAGATATTTTGTTGTTCGTCAAAGACGGCCGTTCGGGATGAAGAACTAGCATCAAGGAGGCTCGCATAGGTTAACTACGACTAGCCAGCGGCTTATCCAAGAATCATACCGCGCCCTCCAGAACGGATTGTGGTGTTTTGACGCGATTTCGACCAAGTTCACTTACGAGCCAGCTTTTTTCGTTTCTTTAAGTTTCAGATCGGGAGCCTCGACATCTCTTACTGTCTTAGTGAGTTCAATCAAGGACGGCGCCGTAAATATGAAAGACGCTCCTGTAGTACAGAGGCTAGCCACTGGCTCAGAATTCGGAGGCGTTTCTGCGTAGTAGAGCGGATCTAATGGCTCTTCCGCGGGGAAAGGTCTTCAAGCGCTTTGGCCTCAGTCCGCTGTCGAATTAACCAGCTCGGAACTCGTTGTCGAATAAACCAGCTCGGAACTCGTTGTCTCTGGTCTCTTGTGCCAACAAGCTGTCGTGAAGTGCACATCGGTCCCGCATAAGCCTGATCAGAAATGGCTTAAACTTCCCGTCTTCTTAACCTCAAAACTCCAATCACATACTAAAGCCTATTTATATCCATTCCAACCCTGGTCGTCACTTTCTCTCTTTCTTTCTTTCTTCTTTTTTCTCCTTTCTTTGATTCAAAGCAATCGTTTGCATAATTTCTGATGTGGCAAATCAGGCGAGATGTTGAGGAAGGCAGATTGGAAGTCGCACCAAAAGTCTGCAAGTAGGTTACTCCGCGGCGTACTTCAACACATATCTTACAAAGTTATCGCACCGGCTCTCGAAGACCAAACCAACCACACGGAACAACGGGAGAAATCGACCTCAGTTCCCGTTTAGAGCGCGCCCATGCACCCAAGGCGCCAGAGACGAGCTAGAAACCTTTAGATACGCTGTTTCATCTAATGGTGCTGTTCTGATCGTACTCCTATACCGGAACCAAAGCCTATTGCACGTGGGGTTTGCATCAAGCGAGGGTTGGCACTTATGAAGCTAAGCGATAGATGGAAAAGAACCATTGAGCTACCCGCGCGCAACCCAAAATGAAACCAGAATGAGCTCGAAAGCAGCCCAGGCTACTATTAGACATTCGAAAATTAGTGAACAGAGTAGCTGCACGCTGTTCGCTCCGTCTTCGCCAAGTAGCTGCGAAACAGGAAGTCCAATACGGTAGCACTTCTAAGCTATTGGGACAAGAGAATCCAGCTGTTGTAGGCTTTGGGAGCGTAATCCCTGACCAGTCTGGCCGTCCGAATTTCCACTTGAGGACCTTGTCAAGATCTTCAAACCAACCAGCAGTCCATCCCCCGAACCGAGATCCTCAAGTGACTCAATGGTTCTGGACTCCAAGTACTCGACCAGCCAGATGGTCCATGGTTACCACAAAAGAAGCACGCCGGGGGTCGTCTCATGAAACTATCGATAAGGTTCTGACCGAGGGCCCCATGTCGCTGCACGTCTCGTGTATTCGCTCTGTGCGGGATCGGTAGCTGCAGTCTGTCGTCAGGGGAAGACTAAGGCATGGCCAATCAACGGACGTACCTTGGAAAAGAGCTCTCCACACTAGCAAAACGATGTGGCATCTTACCTCGGACTCCCCTCAGTTTGCTTTGGGGTCGCAATATTTATCACAACTTCAGTCGGCCCCTCCAATGTTACCCCACCAAGGGCGCGTTCCAACACCGCGGCAGTGTAAGTTGCGTTCGTAATTGCGGTACGAGACTGCGCTAAATACGAATAAGAGGCTCCAATAGTCGCTAGAGCATGAGGAATACTGTTAATAGGTTTGAGTTTGCAGTGTGCCGTTACAAGTGGATTGCTTGACTTGTCTTCCCCTCCTGAACACGGTCGGACCAGTAGGTCTCTGCTCACCGCCCAGGACACCAGACCGAAAATGGGTGTTTCTCTGCGCAAGGGCGGATGAGGTGGGATGAATTGGCTCTAATCGCATGAATCCGCTTGAAATTCAAAGTTCCAGTTGTCAAAGGTGTTTTTGCGTCGGCCTATAAAGAAGCCGGGGGGGCTTTTGAAAAGGCTCGTAGCGCCTACCCCCCCAACTGTGTGGTGACGTGGAGACGCAGCAAGCTTCCTTTCTCCAACTGCAAAGTCGTTAACCTTGCCTCATTGTTACCGTCCTTACCCTCGGAGCCGCATTGTACGCATGCCATACGACTCTTAGGCTTGGGAAGTAACGAAAACCAGTTTGGCCTGTAACAAAAGAAGACATCGACCATGGTCATGGAATCTGGGACGGCCAGGGTCGCTTTGGGCTTCATAGCTGCTCTGCTGCTGTACCTTTGGAAGATCAACCGGGCCATGTCGACGACCCCGCCCGAGGCTCTGCGTATATCGCCGGATCGATGGACGCCAGAGCAGATCAAGCGCACTCTAGAACATCTCGAGAGGCAGCCGATCGACTGGACGCCCCACTTGCCGCCAAAACTGGATAGACGTTATGTAGTCGTCGGCGGTGCTGGTACACTCTTTGCCTCTTGAAGCGTTTTAACGATGTAATGCTGACAGTTGACGGTCCACAGGTCTCGTCGGAGGTCAGATTGTCATCCAGCTCATCGCACGTGGCCACTCTCCCGAGGCTATTCGCATTGTTGACTTTCGCAAGCCTGGGCGCGACGACATGAGCAAGGGCGCAGTATCCAAAGTGGACTTCGCCCAGGCCGACATATCCTCCGAATCTGCCACATCTGCCGCGTTCGCCAGACCATGGCCGCAGTCCGTTGGCCACCTTCCTTTGACCGTGTTTCATACTGCCGCCGTCATCCGCCCTTCTGAGCGTAGCTTGCTGGTTTACGATCGCTGCTCCCGCGTCAACACAACCGGTACTGCGCATGTCCTCGCCGCTGCAAAAGCCTCCGGTGCAGACGTTTTCGTCTTCACCTCGTCTTGCAGTATAGCCTTGCGCCCCGTCAAGTTCTTCAATGCGCCCTGGAAGCAGTGGCCCACTGATTTTCTCCAAGTTCTCGACGAGGTGGACTTCCAGAAGCCGCTGCGTCCCCATCGAGAATTCTTTGCCAACTATGCCATGACCAAGGCCGAGGCTGAGCGCCTCGTATGTAGCGCAAATGATATACCAGAGGACCCGTTGCAAGAAGGCGGCTTCCGAACGGGGGCGATCCGGCCCGGAAACGCCATCTATGGGCACAAGGACGACTACCTCGTCGGTGCAACCGTGCGGATGGCCAGTTTCCCGACCTTCACCGCTCCGTTCATGCAAAACTGGGTGCATGGTGCCAACGTCGCCCTCGCGCATCTGCAGTACGAAGCTGCGCTTCTTGGACCTTACGCTCATAAAGTAGCAGCGCGACCGTTCCTGGTCACCGACGCAGGACCGCCTCCTGTTTTTGAGGACTTTTATACATTGGTCCGATCGATCAGCGTGACACCTTTCCACGTGCAATACCCGCCGCCACTGTCACTTCTACTTCTTGCGCACTGCATAGAGGCATATTGTATATTGCTCTGGCGCATGCCAGTATTGCAGAAGGTCTTCTCTGAACCAAGCATGCCGCTGTACATGATGCAGCCGGCCAGCATAGCTGGGTCCATCAACGCTCTGATCAACGATGCTGATGCGCGCAGACGGGTTGAGGACGGCGGGCTGGGGTACCAGCCGAAATGTACAACCATGGAAGGGCTGTGCATGCAACTGGGCGCTTGGAATCGGTGGGTCAAGGCGGGAGGTGAAAAGGTAAGAAAACCAAACGGCATAGTCAAAGATGTGCTCGAAGTCGGCGCCGAGCCCATTGCAAGAAGAGCGTAAAGGTTGGGCACAAGCAACGAGCCACGCTTCATCTTCCTTGTGTGGCCAGGTCTGCGTGCCGCATGCAAGCCATTTACCGGTTATATGTAGCCAGAACTTTCAAGTGTCGTAGTCCGCTGGTCAAACTATATCTCAAACATTTAAAGAGCGAATCTAAACGATGCTGTGCCACCGGCTCATCCTTCTACAACGTTATTCGGAACTACTGCGTTGTGTCGATGAAGTTGGCGTACTGGTGCCGCAGGGATGTCCGGAACTAAGCACATCTGGTCCCCGCAATCCGGTCCGCCAAGTCGTTGGCGTTCGGGCAGGCTGCATGGTGCCGAAGATCTTTTCTGTCACAAAGTTCGTTGACATCCCTTTTTGACCGAACCAAGTATTTGTTCGAAGGCATGGTAGTTTGTTCCCTATCGACGTGAAACGGATGGCTCACTCCTGGGCAGACGGAACAGAGCAAAGCTCTGAGCAAAGCTCTGGAAGTGCATTGCTCGGGAATGCCTGGCAGGACACAAAGAGGTGTGGCAGGATGCCCCCTCGGTATATGTGTAAGCCCCGTTGCGGGATCGTGTGTCCCGTAGAAAACGGAAAATATCAGGTTTGGTATTGACAGGCTGGTGCTAGATCAAGTCATGGGCACGGCGAGCAGCTCGGCGTGGCTGGTGATAACGTTGATTAAAGCACACGACGCCTCACGCAACGCAGGTCGGGAGAAAATGCGGACGGCGAATGCAACAGGACAGGCCGATGGCCCGATGAGATGTTGGGCCAACAGACGGCGTCGCATTCGCAAAGCACGTCCGTTGGCGCCCGTGCCTCGTTCCCAGTGAACATGTCGTTCCCCGCGGAAATCAGCTGCTTTCTGGCCCTGACTGAACATCGGCCATCGACGTCTTGTCCAAGCTCTTGTCGAGTTCGTGGGTCGCCGTTGCCGTAGGAGTTGCGCTTTGTAAAAGAGACAGATGACAGCAGTGAAGTCAGACGCTTCCGGAGGATCAACCCCGCTGGAGTGATGACGATGTCTTGGAGGCTCGGCATGGAATTGCCCCAAGTGATTGGATGGAAGCTTGGGAACTTGAACTATGTAGCGACTACCTTACCGGAAGCTCTCCACCACGATGGACGGGAGCTCGAGGCAGCCTACGGTGGGTGTGGATATCAGTGCCACAAGGTGCCAGTTGCTAATAGCACCTTACGTAGTGCGCCGTACTACTGCGGTAGCGTGTTTTCAGTCGCGGCCTTGCCGATTCGGGAGGACCATGTCTTGGTGGCACCAGCCTCCCCGCTATTTTACCAAGGCGGCCTCTTTCCGCCGGCATGGTAGGCAGTCTGATGGGCTTTCAACGGCGACTGAGCTCTGGGCACAATTGTAGCAGATTACCTAGCACATAGTACTCGTCGTATGGCCTTTGAGAGGTGAGGCAAGTGGGATGGGGCGGGCGCAAGGTTGGGCGGTAAGGTATCGAAAACTGGGGCCGTATTCGGCCAAAAGGTCATCAAATATCAGGTTCGTCATGGTCCGTGGTACATAGCGTGTCGTGTAGTGATGGAATGCGAAAGCCATTGTATTGCAGGACATGTTTGAGAAGAGCAAGGGAGTCGCAAACAGAAAAGTGATACTCTATGGCACAAGGTTGCGACAGGGGGGAATGAGTCGTCGATAGACCAGCGGTGTATACCCGACGAAGCCGCTAAAAAGTAGACGACGCGATAAGTGGTGAGTGAGAGGGAGAACCGTTGCGAACGTGGAAGATAAAACACTACGATGGATGCAGTCAGCTGGCGTCCAAACTGGCGTTTGCGAAACGTGATAGACACAACCTGGCCCAACAAACGGCTTGGTAGTGAGCGGTGCAGCCGTTGGATTCCAGAGAACGGCCGGAGAGGAGCAACGAAGGCTGAAAGCGAGGAGGAACAGCGGACAGAACATCGGTTATTGGAGGGAAAGATTGCAGCGGGAAATGCGATCCAATGAATGCGTCCAATTGATTGGCAACAGATATCCATGTCCCCACAGATTTATGACTACTGCAGCAACGACGCCCAAGTGCACAATCTTCCGGACCACGGCAAGAGGCAACGTGCATATCTGTGGCTGGTGTTCCTGACGGTCTAGACTTCTTTCGAACTAGCGCGGCGGTGAAGTCTGCACGACCCATGCTGCAGAGATCCATTGAGATGGGGCAACACACCGGAACTGAGGTGGTGTGCAGACCGAGGAACAACGGAGAAGCGAGGAGCTGGCAGAGACTCACCCACTCATCACAGGCAACCCGGTTCGGGCTACACTCGAACAAAGTGTGTGTGTGGAAAGGTGGGAAGGCGGGGACGCGTTGGGCAACGCCAGCGTGCTATGTAATTAATGTACACTACTGTAGCATGTAGCCCGAGATGAAGCCCGGCCAGGCTTTGGATAAATTGCCATCTGCTTCGCGAGTATGAAGCAAAGGCCGGAGACAATCTTTTTTTTCTTGTTGTGAGACAACAGGCGCCAGGAATGCGGGTGTAATACTTCGCGGCGCTGTGACCATCGTCTGGTCGATGGGAACTTACCAGTCTCTCGAGCATCCCATAGCAATTGACAGCAGCCACTAGCAAAATTCAATTCAACCAAGTGCCAGGCACTCTCAGGTCCCGATTAGAAGGGGAAGGGAAGGGGAGAGGGGAAGAGGGACAGGGCCAGAGAACATTAAGCCCGGCATGAACAGACCGTTTCACAACCGGCCCGGCTGGTACTTACTGCTCATGACTTTGTCAAAAAGGAGAACGACGGGAAAAGACCTGACGAAGGCGGATGAGGCCATCACGAGGCCCCAAGGAAAGTTTCAGTTCTCAAAGTCTGAAGCGACAGGGACCAGGTGCCGCGACGGGGGCAGCATGTGCTTGTCCAGCAAATGCATCCACCGAAAGGGCCCGCTCCAATGACCACCGACGGGACTTATTGTTGTGTTGTGCAATGTCATAATGTGGGAGTGAACGAGATTACGATGCAAATTGGGATAATACTTCCAACCACACCAACGCGCGGGAGGTCACTGTCTTAGCCTGTTCTTGGAAAACATCTTGATTTCAAAGTCTTTTCGGTTGATTCCTGTGGAAGTACCTTCCGGGGCCAGTAGTACCCAACCGCCTACAAACACAGATAAGGGTCTGGGCACCGCAGAGACATAATGACCCTTGGCGTCTCGCTTCATCACATCGATCATATCGAGAAAAGTGAGAGAGAGGAGAGAGAGGGAGAAACAGACGGAGGGATGGGAGAAAATCGGCCATTCAATGAAAAGTGAATTATCAATAGAGATACGGCGGAACAACTGGAGAAGTCACGCTAATGTAACAATGAGAGGGGCACCTTCCTGGTCCACTTCCCCCCTCCCCCACCAGACTGTTCTGTGATGTGTGGATCCCAGCCACACACACCTTGTTTACGGGAAGGAGCCAAGACAAGCATGTCCGGCCTAACGCAGAGGGACGCGGTATCGTGGGAAGAGAAAAAAAAAGAGCGCGAGAGGAGTACGGATAGGGAGAAAGAAAAAAAAAGGCGCGACCGGTCAGGTACCGCAATCAAATCATCGCAAGAGGGAAGGTGCGGGTTTTGTTCCACCGGGCCGCCACCTTCCTACCTGCTTGCTGCTGGGAAGCGCACTTTCCCCATGCAATTGCTCTTATCCACCCACGTAAGGCACTACCAGCCAAAGGTACCTCCCCGTTGGCTGCCGTTGGGTTCAGTTTGTTGTTGCTTTCGTTCTTCGTGCATGCTTGGCTTGGCTTTTCTTCCATGCCGCTTCCCTCTCCCGTCTCTTCACAATAAAACCACTTCGTTGTCCGCGTCTCCCGTCTCGACTGACCTCACTTCTTCTCTTTTCCCGCCCACGTTCGTCAAGCATCCACACCAGCACTTCAGCCAAACCAACATTGTCACCGAACGTCTACAATACTTTGGAACTGCATATTGCTTCCTTGCTCGTCATACACACCTCTATCTTCCTCACACAACCCATATCGGAAAAGCCGATCACAACCACACAAATTTCACCATCTCCCCGTCTTCCGCGCCCCATCGCCAACTTTTCAATATGCGCACTTCTTTCGCCCTCTTGGCCCTGTCGGCTGCCGCCTCTGTCTCTGCCCAGCGCAAGATCTATGTCGCCTCCGACCTCCAGAACCCTGGTGCCATCGATATTAGCTTGAGATGTAAGTTGATGTCCGAACCATCCTGTCACTTTGGAAATCTGTCTTGGCGCGCGTCTGGCTAACATGATTCCTTTTCCTCACTTCAGCCGCCTGGTGCACTGGTGAGCGCAACACTTGCGGCGCTCTTTGCGACAGGGCCACAACCAACGATTGCGATGTCGTAAGCTCCCTCTGGCGCTGTTGGGTTCGTGTTCTTGTGCTAACTTTGTCTTCTAGACCACTCTTGAGTACTCATGCATCTGCTCGAACGGCACTGCACCCGGCCTTGAATACTACGACCAGTCCATGCCCAGCTTTATCTGCATGCAGGCTTTCTCAGAGTGCAATACAGCCAACGTTGGCAACCGTGACGGTCAAGAGAACTGCACCACCAGCATCAAAGATCAATGCGGCACACTGAACGCTACTGAGGTACACGCCACCTCCGCCGCTGCCACCACTACCACCGCTGCCCCGACCGGCACCGGCACCGGCAGCGCCAACACCGCCGCTACTACGGCCCCCAGCAGTTCAAGCTCCTCCGCTTTTGCTGCCCCCACCGCCAACCCTGCTCGTTACGGCAACGCTGCTGCCATTGCTGCCATTGGTCTTTTCGCCTACTTGCTCTAGGATGTTACGTCCTAGACTTGTGGCTTCTACCCGGCGTGGCCTTGCCTGTTTTTGTTTTTCACTTCTCTGTATTCACTTTCCCTACTACCCGATGTCGCGCATGCTTGTCAGCGCAGGCATTCTAATCTTTTTTGACGAGGAATACATGGAATTATGCGATGGAGACGATGGATATTCCCACCCGTATGGCTATTGAGGTTTGAGAAGGAGTCAATGCGTTACAAGAGGTGTGGGTGATTTCGCCCAATGTTACTTTTGCTGCGCATTTCGCGTTTAGCCATGATTGAGGACTGTCAGAACGGAAAAAACAAATGAAGAACTGGTTCTCCCAGCCCCGTCCGACTTCGTTGTTAATTCTTGATTGAGCTTTCTTCTGACAGGAGAGTCCTACAACTTTCTTTTTTCTTGTTTCGGACTGAATATTGCTGCGCGACCTTCTTTGTCTAGGTAAGCTGATGTTTTATGTCTGGCGTCTACCACCGTTCGGTTGAAAATGTTCTTTGATCACTGCCAACGGCAGGCAGTTCAAAGAACTCACAAGTGCCGCCATTGTCTCACTCTGATGTTGTAAAGATACATACATGCCTGTACTGACAGCAGTGACCTTGTTCTCGGGTCATACCAGAAACAACATTCAGCGCAATTGCTGACTACGCATAGAATATAAACTATCTCCCACTGCCACCACATCGAAACACGGGATATCTCGATAGACATTTTCAATCATCATCTAATAACACTGACTGAACGCCATTCCCTTCTACAACATCCCAATATCTTCAACGCAACACGAGACAAAAACCCTCTCATATAGTGATAATGGCCAGCAACCAAAGGTCCACTACACCCCCTCGCGTGTCCTTCGGTATCGAGCTGGAATTTCTCATCGCCTTCGTGTACGAGGGCGAACACGACCCTGACCAGGACATCAGCGACCAGCTGCAATCGTTATTGGTAGTGCCCAAAGTCAAAACGGATGCCCAAATTGGTCCATCCGCTTACCCATCCACCTTACGACAATCTACACACCATGACCCGAGACGGTGGGTTCTTGACCAGATCCGAAAGGCCTTGGCCAGGGCTGGCTTACCTGTGTACGAAAGGTGCGAAACCAAGGGTGACGTGTCAAGCTCCGTCCAGGAAAAGCACGGCAGAGACCAAAAATCGTCGTTTTACGTAACCGATGACGGCTCCGTCAAGACAGATAGACTTGACGGATATCGATTTCAAAACGTGGAGCTGAACTCGCCGGCCATGTATGACATGCAGTTGTCGTTTGATATGATTCGGCTTGCGGTGAGTGTTCTGACAACCAGTTTCCGATGCCGTGTGAATCCCTCATGTGGGTTTCACGTTCACGTTGGAGTAGGTCCGACCGAGAGAATCGATACGAGAACGTTGCGACAATTTGCCGCCCTCTTGTGGGCTGCCGACCCTCTCATCAGCAGACTTCATCCCCCATGGCGTGCCATCACCTACTACAGTCAATCTGGTCGAGTAAATGCCTTGTCATCTTTGGGAGACAAGCAAGGGCCAGCAGACGAGCTTCTGAAACAACGTACCGCCCACGATATCCCAAATCCCGACTATAGCCACCACATTCACTATCGCAGCTTATTCCACACACTAGGCGTTTCCAAGCGAGGTATGAGCGCTACAGAACTGAAGAAGCTCAAGTGTTTAGGTCGAGAACGATGGTTGGGTGATTCGGTGGGCCCTCTTCCTACACCCGCAGAGTACGAGCGCGAGATCAAGCTAGACGAAGAGGATGACCTGGCACGACTCCACGGAGAGCCATGGCAGCGCCAGTCTACGATTCCTCCGGTCCAAGAGGCGAAATCGGCTGATACTCAAACCCACGAACAGTTCGGACTCCCCATGCACGGATACAAAGCCCCAGTCGATCGGCCGAGACATTACAACAAGGACCGCAACTCCACCGGCGACTTGGTTCCATTTCGGCTCCGCCCTTCGCCGATTCCCCGACGCCGCCCGCGTGTCCCCGGTACGATGCGGGACGATATCCGCCATAGGGAGGGGTTCCTTGACGGACACCTATATGGAAATGGAGGCCAAATGCAACCTCCAGCACCAAGAGTAGCCCCGCGCCGAACCGACGTGATGTCGGGCGTCAGGGATCTCTTGGGCGCTGACATGACGGCTGCCCAGGTGGGAGAGCTCATGCGAAACCGACGCTACGACAAGTCCATCAACTACAAGTTCAATGCGTACGCGCTCCCTGCCTTCGACTACATTTCGGAGGCGTATTCGGCCGACCACAAGAACTCGTCTGCCCCCATGGGCCTTGTCGGCAACACCACGGTCGAGTTTCGCGAGGCTGCGGGCAGTCTCGACGTGGAGTGGATCGCCACGTGGGCCAAGATCTGCTGCCGGCTGTTGGAATGGAGCCGGGACTCCGCACCAGCAGACTACATGGGCATCATCCGGCTGTTGGCATGGGCGCAGGAGGAAGAGGGCGCCGAGTACGACGTGGTTGATCTCCTCACCGGCATCGGGCTTCTGGTCGAGGCCAGGCTCTGCGAGGAAAGGCTCGCGAAGGGTGATGAGGCGTGGTGGGAGTGCTTGAATATCAAGCACGATGGGGAAGCAGGCTCCAGCTCCGACTTTCTTGAGGAATCGTATATCGACCTTGAGCTCGACGAGGAAACAGGGCAGCTGGTTTCCCCTGGTGGTTCCGGCAGCGGTGTTGCGATGGGGTCTGGCGAGGGATGCGGAAGCCCGGACCAAGGTGAGTTGGTTGAGTGCGGACTTGAATACGGGATATGACTTGTCGACTACGGGTTGCTGATACGCGTACCAACGGCAGGTTTTTTTTGGTATAGCGGATGAAGCTACTGGGTATTGTTGGGTGGAGCTGAAGTCTGCAGAGGGAGATTGCGGGACGAGAAGTGCGTCTGGTGGAGGGAGTTCCGCTCCAGACGTGAATGATAATGACGACCAAGAGTGAGAGGTTATTTGATAGCGCAAAACTGAAGGGCTTTGTGGAAAGGAGCTCAACGCGTCGGGTTTTGGAATAATCAGCCGTTGGTTTGTAGGGATGCTTTCTTTTTTTCAAAGACTGGAACTGATCGCGTATCTTGGTATGCTTAGCAGGTAAACTATTATTCCAACACGTTCGTGGTTTGCAACAATACTTAAATCCGGAATTATGAGTAGTATGTATTCTTCAAGATATGCGACGACTATACAAAACATCTGCTTCCTTTGGCATATCTCTCCCAGAATGGAAGCAGAATGTTTCATGTATTGCAAATTTGATGCAATTAGTTAGTGTCTGGCCTTCGTCTCCGTTCGGTATTGCAGGAAGGAGTTCTGATGTGTCATTGTGTCATTTTGGGTACTAGGAATGGTGGTGAAGGGTGACAAAGTTGGAGTTGTTGGTTGCAGCGACCCTACATACACACACTCGATTCACTCTTCGCGTCACTGACAGGGAACCCGATCCTTCTACTAGGCTTGGGAGGTTGTGTCAGAGCCTTCTCCAGGTTCCAAATTCTCAACTGTCAAGTATCTGATGCGACTGCATTTGTTATGCTGCGTAGTCTGCGAGCCGTTTGAACCCAGTTGGCCGCATGGTTTCCGCTGGTGTGTGTAATCAACGAGGAGGCCATGTGGTCGCTGACCACCGGCTATATGTACCACGCAGCACTTTCAAGCAAGGGAAGCGCCGTGGATGGTGACGCCTATCCGGTACACGAACCAAAAGCCAAGTGCAAAGCGGCACACCGCAACAGGTCAAGGCTGGGACGAGCTTTGGAGCATGGCGTTCGCCGCCCGGTTGATGTGCGTTTCTATTGAGATTCACCTTATTTACATCCGTGAGGCACAATAACAACTTGGAGTTTGGAGGTAGAGGATTCAGGGGTGGTTTTGTAATGCAACTACACCATAAAAACGAGTCAAGATTGGCGGAGTTGTGCAGCTTCGATATGTGTAGACAAACACCGTGGTTGTATCTTTAGGCAACCGTAGTACAATGACTTAGAAGACGACATCAGACCGAACTTTCCTTCGCATTTACTCAGTTTTGAAGCTCAGTAAAGACTTGTTTCATTCTCCATTCAGAAGAAAGAAACATGCTCTATCGAGATTGCTATTTAATATTTTTCGTTCAAGACATGCGGTAGGTTATGGTAAATCATTTTAGTCGTCTAGCCACACGGTCGGTCATGTAGCCGTGAAGGGTGTATGACCATTGTTCGAGACGGGTCTCCAAACTATGATTTGGTCGGTAGTGACTTTGCCGACAACCAGCGACAGGTCGCGACAGGTCGGTGACGCAAGGTGGTTAGCGATCTAGACCCAGATGCGGAGGCGCATGAAGGTCTGCTGGATGCACTATCACGTACTCGTTCCGCGCTGTGGCATGCTCTTTCGGTGCTGTGCGCTCCAAAAAGGACGAAGGGAGCGTCAGGATCGGGCTTCCCAGCATGTTGCCCTCGGAACTCGGTGCTTTGGAGACTTGACATAAACGCACTCCACGGGAGCTTCTTGCCGAATTCGATCTTCAGCGCCTCGCTTGACGAGCCCGAAAAGCTGCGTTGCTGCCTGTTTCCCTGGCCAAAAAGAGGAAGGAAATTTTGGTTCATAGTCATCAGTTGCACAACGCCAGTGTCCTGTTTTCGTTGTCGGCCTGGGCCCCGATGTTTCGTTTCTTGAACAGCGCTACGAAGCCATAGTTTTCAGGATTTCTTGTTTTCGTCCAAACTCGACCGAGCTCTTGCTTTGAGGTCTGTGACGAGAGTATCGCGTGCATGACAAAGAGCTGCGGCCCGCGCAACGGCTACGCGACGCTCGGCGAGACCCTGTTCACGAATGAGGTCGGCGGCCGCGATTGATAAAAGAGGTGGTCAAACTGTCGCTGATAACGAGATGGATGAATGTTGGGGTTATACTAAGAATTTGAAAGATTGAGGTAAAGAAGAAGGGGAGGAAGAAAAAAAAAAAAAGGAAAGGAAAGGGGGGAGGGGGACAAGTCTTCAAAGTTCTTACACTATGATTACCTTGTTCCCAAACATATTCGTCGCTTCGCGGACTCTTTGGCGACTCGTAGCCGTTTGTCTTCAGACAGAATTTGGGCATCTGCTTCGATGCAAACAAATACCCAAGCCTGTGCTGCAGCGAAGAGTCACAAACACACCAACTAGTTGGACCCAGTGTTCAATGTGTCCCAACACATTAGATTCTACAAATTTCGAGGTCTCAAGGGTCGAGTGGCCCCAAATTCAACGGCATTGTTTCGCATCCGGGCCTCTGATCCAGCTCGTTGGAGAAGAGTCCACGAACAAAGACGCAATATCCAGGCCACGACCTGCTGTGTCGGGCGGAGGGGGGGGACTCAGCCTGATATCAAGACTCGAGAGGCCGCTCGATTCTGTTATGTCCGCGTCAGGATGCCATTGACAAGGACACGGAACTAATAGACACAGCACTCTAATATATCCACAGATCCGTAGACTAACACGCCAGACTAGGATGACCTCCCAAGTACTACCCCTCATACCCATCTCACTTGCCGACCGCATGTTCCTCCTCCCCGTCGAACTCCAACAAAAGGTCCTATTTGAACTCCTCTCTACGCGCAGCGCGTGCGCCTTCTCACTCTTCGTCCCGGAATGGGCCATTTGCGAACACACCGCGGATCCGGTCAATGAGGTTTACGGCATCCAGCGCATCGACGTCTACACCAAGCCTATGGACGGTTCCCGAGGTAGGTTCGAGTCCGGATCGAAACACGACCACATCTTCTTCCCTGCCAGGACAGACCTCGTCTCGGAGGCCGTGCTGGTGAAACTCAGGGCACGGTTTCCCGGGGCGCTGGAGTGCGCCGAAAAGGATCTGGAGAGGGCCAGGTTGCGGTGTTTCCAGCAGCAGTGGCCGAGGGACCCAGATGGTGATGTGGGTAAGTGCATGGCGGCTGGGGCGCTGGTGTTCACCGAGCGCAACCGGTGGAATAGTAATTCCGGCAGTGGCACGGCGTTCGAAACCAGGGTTCCGCCGCGATGGCTGATGTTCAACGGGTTTCCGAACGCGCCTTGGACGCAGTTTGGCACAAGACGTCATGCTATGACGGCGTCGGTGTTAGAGATGAGAGTCTTGGTCGACCGGGGCGCGGCTATGCTCCAAATCAAGTGGGAAGCGCTGACGAGCCTTGAGATGCTGTTTCTTGACCTGCGCTTGTATGGGCAGGGGCGAGCCGCGGAAGACGCGATTCGGGCAGCCGCAACTGGGATGCGGTGCTTGCGGCTCGAATGCCTCGTGATTGCCGGGCTGCGGAGCGGACAAGGTTATGTGAGACCCCGCGGGTGGGAGATGTGCGATTGGGAAGAAGACGACAAGGAGACTGATGGCGAGATGAACTGGGTGAAGGTGTTCCACGGGGCTGTGAGGAAAGGGGGACGGTTGATATTTCTAGATAGGCGAATGGCGAATGTTGACTGGAAGGCTTGGAGGACGAGGGCGGAGAGAGAGGGGTTGTTGCCTGATGTTGACGAATCCTTGGCTAGAAAGCAAGGGGACACGACATATCTCGGCCATGTTGGCAGGGTATTGGGCCAAGGCGACGACAGGTAGGTCAATGGTAGTCGCGGTTGTCAAACGCTGGCTCAAACAGGCCGCCTTCCATAAGTCGACAATCCTCCACACCAAAGCCGAGTTGCCCCTCATTTCAGGGAATCTACAAAAAGATAGCCATGACTCTCCATTTCTAATTTTCAAGGGCTAGTCCCTTTGCGCTTCTATGTACACCGCTCGGCGACAAAGCGCGTGCCTGTTCGCCGAAATATCGTGAGAGCTGACCGCAGCTACTGAGGTTCCAGATCATGTTCGATGTGTTTGATAATCCCACGATCAGGACCTTGGCGTACATCTGCGTGATGAGTGTAAGGCCGGTGTGTCTGGGCCCCCCTCGGTCATTGAATTGCTCTCGATAGATGGCCGTCCACTGCTGACGCGTCTCACTGAAACCTCTAAGCAGACGCTCAAAACGCCCACAGGCGCTGACTAGAGCTGTCCCATCATCTCTTGTCGTGAGCACCATACTCACGATAGTTCTGCACTCATTGGTCAGCTTGTCAACCAATGGGATTGACGAGGGCGCCTCTTACAAACCATCTGTCGCATGGAAAGTTTGTGTCGGTAAATGGAGGCCTGAGATCCGTCGCGTCGACGTGAAGTCTCAGGCTCGGCTTGCTTGGTTCAGTCCGCATTGCGCTGCGGTCGTTCACTCATCCTCGTTCTCAGCGTCGTCGGCCAGTACGCGCATGCGTGACGCCTCTTCCTCGGAGTCGCCCGGTGGCGGCTTGTTGGGCTTGATGCCCTCCATCTGGAGATATCGCACCAGCGTCTTCGTCGCGCAGGTGACACCAGCGTCGCGCTTGAGCTCGGCGTACGACACGGTTGGCTTCTCCTTGAGGACGCGCAGCAAGTTCTTGACGTCCCGGTCGGAGAGGATGCGGGGACGACCAGGACGAGGACGATCGCGACCGGCCTGCTGGAGGCGGTAACGCGTGACGATTCCCTTGATGGAGGAAACGGGAACATCCTCCTTGAGAGAAATCTCCTTAAGCGACATGCCCAGCTCTGAAAGTACGGCGATGCGGGCGCGCTTCTCTGGCGAGTACTGCGGCTTGCGAGGCTTGGGCTCCAAGGCGGCGCGACGAGGCATGATGGGCTGATTATGGCTTTGTTTTCAGCAGCGATACGCTTGGGTTTGCTGGAGAGGTGCGTTGCACGATGGAGGAGGCGACGAGAATGAGATGAGGTTGGGCGTGTGCTGAGATTAGTCGAGGTTGAAGATGAGGAAGTGAGAAGCAGGAGATCCAAGTTTTTTTTTTTTTTTTTCTCTCACTCCGGTGGAAGAGATCCACTTTCTCGGGGTGGGTCAGGGGCACCACATTCGGGGTAGTGGATACGAGGGCTGTCCCAGGCCTTCGTGAGCGGGTACAGACGCGCAGGCTGGACCTGGACCTGGACCATACAGTCGATCATTGTTGTCTGATGTGAAGCGAATAAGAAAGGGGTCGTTCGAAGAAAGAACAACTTTGCGAAATTATAATTTGCTTGCCATTTTGACGGGAAACTAACTCTGCAGACCACACGCACATTCCCAGATAACTTTTGACCAAGAAGTACTAGGTACAAGGCGACGGTCGGACACAACCTGCCTGAGGATTACAACCAACCTCCTCTGTCCCTTCTACGATGACGGATTCAGGAGACGTCGGCTAAACCTCGTATCAACCGTGATGGGGCGCCGATAACTCTACCCAAACGCGTCTGCGTTCGTTCCTTCAGTCTCTTCCATCCGGCAATCCAAAGTTTCACGACACACAACACCGCCAACAAGAACTTTGAAACCTCAAACCGGCTGCAAGATTTTGGTGATGAGACGTCTTTAAGGACGCTGTTGAACACTGACCGGATTTCGTGTTAGCTTGAGATGCTGTATTCCTCTTCAATTCTTCACAACCCAAGCGGGACACCCACAAACTGGCCTAGCAGTATTGTTTATTCAGAGGCCCCCCTTGCGGCTGCAGCCAAAACCATCTTGGCTTCCGGTTATCCATTATCTAATGCCCCTCTAAGGACTCGATGTTCGCTTTTCTTCATCGGTTTCAATAGCCTTGACGGGTGTTTAGATGAGGTCCGGCAACATCGGCCCGGTTTCGTTATTTCTTTTTCTCGTACCCTTTCTTCTTTTTCTTCCTTTTCCTTATTACATCCGCGTGTTTCTTTCTTTTGCCTCTTCTTGTTGCCCCTCTAGCCGAGTGAAAGAGAGCTGCTCCCTTGCGTCTGTTGGGTGACCCGAGTTCATCATCAACTCTTCCTTCCCCCTTTACTCCAGAAGAAGGAATAAGGCATATGATATTCCTGAACCCCACGTACATGGCTGAATATCGGGCCTGCTGTTCCTTGTTGGTGGCTCCAACTCACTCTCTGGGCGTCGACTCTTCCGCGTCAAGCAGTCACGTCCTCACGTCCTTGACCCAGCCCTTGTATTTATGTCTGACCCAATAACATCATGAACACACGGGTGGATGACCTTCTTGATANGTTCCTTGTGACTGAGTGAGACTCTATCTAGGCTGCGCATGAATAATCAACCATGACTTCCTCGTTTTCACATGCATCTTTCCCCTGTGCCGTTGACGGATTGGGATTCTCGCTACTGCCCATCTCCTTCACCCAAGTCTGAAGCATCCAGGGTGAGAATTTGATGGTGATGACTACCTTCCGTTCTCTGTGCAACCCTTTCAAACTGTCCTTCTCATCTCTTCCAGCAGGTCTTGGTCATCGGGCGATGGATTCTTCCCGTACCTGCCTTACGTCATCAGCCTATGCGATGCCCTTGCGGGAAGACAATGAACCCTTGCGGACGTCTTCGAGTGATGGCCGGAAGCCACACCTGCCTCGTTGCAGATGCTTTCCTTCACCGGCCACAAAGCTGGAAAGGCATATATGAATAGTGATCTGCCACAGGCATTACCCCGAAACCTCTTCCTCTCCACAACTCATCATCAATCCATCATTCTACCAACGGTCATCATTCATCCAGTCAACATCAATCCATCATCAACAGGCCTTTCGAGCCAACTTCAAACAACCATGAAAAATTACGTCAAATCCCCGTTTAGCGGGAAGACTGCTCGAATTAACACCATCAATCCCGCCGATTCCACCAATGCTGCCAACACTGATGGGCCTGCAGACATTGGTAAACCTGCAAATCCCGAGCATGCTCCTGTTTATTCACTTTCCAGAAGCACCATTTTCTGGCGCGGAATAGCCACCTTCACACGCCGATTGGTCACCCAAGAGTGCTGTCACTGCGGCATCCGGAAGTAGGGCTTCGACTTGGTGATTCCCAGAGGCAGATGCCCGCCCAGTTGTCTGATTTGCCACGATTGTCTGGAAGATTACCTGGTCCCCGTAGCAACTGAGCCCCTGGAGAGAAGCGGCGTGAAACAGCGGTACGGCATTCGTTGCCCTGGCCACCGTACAGGATGCAAGAACAGGTTGCGCTCAGATCACGTCTGCGGAAAGGTCTCCAGCCGTCACTACAGGGTGTAAGTCTGCCCTTGCTGTTCACTGAACTCTCCCTTGAGTGACTCATTTTTTCCTTCGAATAATATCGGCGACGTTGTGAGCTGATATAAACGTTATAGATTCATGAGGAGGGAAATGGACTTGAGAGAGGGGAAACCAGACCCCCACGATCCCACTCGCAAGCCTGTTGTTGCTCAGGGAAATTCACCCACTGCCCCGACCCAACTTCCCAGTGAACATGAACAGGCAGACGTTGGTACTACTCCGACCAGCCCTATTGTTACATCCGCCAACCCCGCTACCTTGGCCACGCCTCCTTGTGCCTCAACCGACCCTCCTGCTGCTACGCCCAACGATTCCGCTACGCACACAGCTGAGGATCACTCCGCAATCTAGATCATTCATCATGAGGGCGGTTTCTATCAAGTTGGGAACGTTTGAACTGCTTGATCTTTTGTTGTGTTAGGGGATCAAACCAAGGCCAAGACCAACCGTTCAAAAGAAGGCGGCAAAGCGTATACGATCAGCGAACTTTTTATCGGACTTTTCTGACACATGGTCTCAAGGAAATCGGGGGACATAAGGTCGATGATTTGGAATGGGTTCTAACTGCGAACACGCGTGGATTCGGGAAGCTGGAAGAACTGGAGGGCGACCAAGGTGCTTCTTACTGGCATCCGAAACCCCGGGAAATCACTAGGGTTTTCCATAAGCCTGTGTTTTTGCGGAGTCTCTCGATGGTATTTCTGGAGCGGAGATAAGTAGCAGATAATCACAAGCGTCGTTTCTTTCCCTCCCCATAAATGTGCAGTCAGATCCAATCGTAGAGGTCCGTTGTGAAGGTGACGGAGTTTGGGCGAAAGCTGTTTTGTGACCGTAGTGTAATATAGCACTAAGGGTTTCGTCTTGATGAAGTGAACAAGGACATGTCTGACGATACGACGATGGGAGTCTTTGCATGTTGTCGTACTTGAGGGGTGGTAAAAGTGGGAGCTGAGAGGCGGATGAGGCGTGAAGGCTAAGGAAGCTGCGGATGGGACGGGCTTTGCACTCCATATGAATGCTGTCATATGGACTGACGGGTTGAATGATGAAGGGCAATCCGGTGAGCAGAAACAACGCTACACTCCATGGTCCACAGCAGAGCTTCCCGTCGACGGGGAACAGATTGACCGCCGCCGCGGCCGCAGAGCCGTTCTGTGAAACCAAGTCAGGGTCAGAAGACGTCGATTCCCATCATGGTGCAGCCTGGAAATCGTCCGACATCCAATGTTCTATACCAGCTTCGGAGACAGACATTGCCGTGTTTGGTTTGNGTGAGAGACGGGATTTTTTTTTTTTTGTTGAGTGATGCCGAAAATGACTTCAACAATCTCGATACGGGGTACACGACTTTCCAATGCAGCATAACAGAGCCAGTCGTCTCGTGGCAACCGAAAGATCACGTTGGACGCCCGCACTGAGGGAGAGGGGGATGCGGTCCTTTCTATTCATTCAGATCAGTCGGGGGTCCGCGGACAAGACACAAAACATCCACCGTGCGGCCGTATAAGAGAGAGAGGGAAGGGGAAAGGTAGTATTTCTGTTCTTATGTGTAAATCAAGCATGGTCACAAACCCGGGAATGGGAATCTATTCAAAGACCATTNCCCCCCCCCCCGGGTCAATTGTGGACGATGATCAAATTCGAACTGTCTTTTGATTTCATGGCATCATGATACGAAGGCTTTCTACCGTAGAAACCCTCAAATCCTCTCATCGCCCATCGAAACGCCACCCGATGGCCTCCCTCAACCAGGTAGGTCCCCTGAGGGGGAAGAAAATGCCAAACGCGTTCACTTCTTCTCCTTCTTCGCCGCCTGCTCCGCCACAAACTTCTCGTAGTCCGCCTGCCTGTCGGGCGAGAGCTTGATGAACGGAATGTCGTCCTCCATGAGCTTGCCGGCGACCTTGACGGGCTCCGCCGGCTGCAGGCAGAAGACGACCCTCGCCCACTGGTCCGTCGCGTTCTTCCACCCGTGCATCGTGCCCCTCTGGATCATGATGTCTCCCTCCTTGAGGACCCTCACCTCGCCCTCTTCGAGGTGGCACTCCACCTCGCCCTTGAGCACGATGCCGTAGTCGAGCGACTCCGTGCGGTGCATCATCGGCTCCGTTTGCGGGCCGAAGTCGACGACGCGCAGGACGGAGCCCGAGGGCAGGTGCAGAGTCGGCATGCGCGGGTGGTGCGGGGCGTAGTCGGCGAGGTCGGCGTCGTCTGTCATGACGGCGGGGGAAGAGGAGGTGGTGTAGCATGTGTGGAAGTACATGTTCTTGAGGGGGTCCGGGGTGACGTGGACGGGGAAGGCGTCCGAGTAGACGGCGTGGCCGCGGGAGTTGTGGGTTGTGATGTGGCGGGTTACGGGGCCGAGGGGGAGGTCTCCGGCCGCGGGGGCGGGTGGGGCTGCGGAGGGGTCGGAGGAAGACATTGTGTGAAATTTGGTTGGCGTTTGGAAACGAATGAGCAGATGGGGATGATCAGTACAAGCTGCCAGGGAACATCAACGCCAGATTGGGCATGAATTGAGCCTGAGTGACTAGGCAACACTTGGCTGCTGATGGAGAGCGCGGTGTTCAATACAAGACAGGCTGTCGTCCCTGTGGTGTGGGTGGAGGAGGGGATGAAGTCTTCCAGAAGGTTGCTTGACCGGGGACCACCGTCGAATTCAATCTATTCAGAGAAGATGCGATTGGGGGGGAAAGCATGTCCGGCGCGGAGGGGATAAAGGATCCTTTTATGAAGGAGCCGCGACCGCCATCATCAGAGTCGTTGAGAGTTTGGGGCGCACGGGGCTTCGGGGTGGCTCGCCGACGCGATGGACATTGGGTGGAGGCAGGGACGCCAGGAAAGCAATCTAGCCAGCTGGCAGGACCCATCTGTGATGTTGTCACTAGCAAACGCTGCAGCGGCGGCTAGAAAGTAAACTTGAGTCTTGCATGTTATGTTTGTTGTTCCCAGTCAGAGGCTGTTTTGATGCCACGTCCATGCTGATCCCAACTAACCTTAGTTGGTGACATACAGGAAAGACGGGAAAGACGGAAGAGGAGGGGTTGG
Source organism: Colletotrichum chlorophyti (assembly GCA_001937105.1). Classification (NCBI taxonomy): domain Eukaryota; kingdom Fungi; phylum Ascomycota; class Sordariomycetes; order Glomerellales; family Glomerellaceae; genus Colletotrichum; species Colletotrichum chlorophyti. The sequence continues at coordinate 1,154,625 of MPGH01000011.1, read as the reverse complement.
AAGTTAGGGATGCGCGAGGTTGGAAGTTGAATTGGGGGGAAACACGAAGGAGGAGCTAAGGTTCGTCCGGTAATACCGTTGATTACGCCACTCCCACGCCGTCAACCCGCACATTCTTTACCTACGTGCGTAGTGCCCTGTGGTGCAACAAGTAAACACCCGAGCCATGCAGCAGTAGTGGAGTGGTTCGAGGTAAGATCCAGCGTCACAATGGCGCCGCCGCTATCTCAACAACTTCCGACCCGCGGCAGGGATGAGCTCTCCAACGGTGAGGGGAAGCTCGGAGTCGAAAGGAGGCTTGGCTGAGGGGCAACCTTTGGCATGGACGACCGGCCACTGACTGAAGCTTCGGACAGAGCTAGGACGGTCGGCGAAGCTCCCGGTGCGAATACACGGTATACGCTCCCCGAGGCAAGTCGTATACAGAATTGAGTTTGCCGTTTTATATTGACTGGACTTGGCAGTGGGTAAAATGCGACGCATGACTGGCCTACATGTACAGCGGTACGACTCATTCTTGTTATTTATGTCTCGTAGAATCTCCAGTAGAAATTATAACCGGGCAGTTATGGGAGCCCTCGAAGCTGCTACGCAGCAGAATTGACAAGGGGAAGCCAAAGACAGAACCACGTGGGGTGACATGGTCATGGACCCTTACAAAGAGAGAGCACCCTCACACTCGGTAAGAGAAGCTGGATGGTATGCCGCCGCAACCCAGCGTCATCCGAGATGTTACCCCATATAATCTGTTTCGCCTTCGTCAAAGTCCATGTCACGGACCCTAGGGTGCTACGCAGCCGCTCTTTGAGACGAGGAGGGGGTCTGTCTTGACAGCCCGCAATCTGGAAGGATTCTGCCCGACATAGTTCGTGGCCGAGTTGCTCTCCGAATTGGGTTTGAGTCGCGAATCTCGAGTCGCTAGATTTTGAGAACCTAACTGTCGTTCGGATGGTCGATGTGCAGCTTCACGGCCATTACCTCCCCGATGCGAAGCAACCTCGGATATCTCCCCGTAGTTGACAAAATACAGGTTTCCTCTAGAAGCGGCATACAACCCAGCGGGGACTGTTTGCTTGATCGTCGACAGTCACCAGCCCATGTGAATAATTGATTTGATGATTTTAGTGACAAATATGCTGCATACTGAAGCCGAAGCCCCGAGGTCCTTTCACCAATGGCAGAAATTGCAGCCATCCACGAGCATTCGGTGCAGAGGGGCGGTTTCCAGTAGCGGCCATGTTACCAAAGCGAGGACTGGCGCAGAGGATACCACTGCAAGTTTCTGAAAGGCTGACAAGTTATTCAAGATGAGCAGATATTTTCTTGCCGGCGGGGAGGGTGCCGCTGCGTCCACACCGTTTGCCGGCATCTTGGTCAAGGACGCTCTGGATTTGTATTCCGAGAACACAAGCTTAAGCCGAAAGAATCCAACAGCTGTCAACCTGTCATATGACCGGGGAGGGTCCGTTGCGAAATGCGAAGGATTGACGTGATCTCGTCCTGTATACCGGATGAACCGAGCCTTGCAAAAATGGGGGTTGGACCACACAAGTACTGTAGCCTACCGGGGTCTACACGTTCTCCCCACAAGCGCTGATCGTTTCTCGTCATCCCACATGCAAAACGTTTGGCGAGAACACGGCGATGCTTTGGAAACTGGCTGTACCGGGAAGGCACCGCCGGTAACGTGTCCCCGGCGCCAAGTGATGTATCAAACAACATGAACATCACGTCGGGACTCCTTCGAGTGTTGGGAAAGTTGCCCGAACTGCCAAAAGCAGGTCTGAAGCCTGATGTTCTTCGATCGCGCCGTCCGCGAAAGCACCCGTCCCAACGTGCATCAACCCGAACGCGGCGGGATGTCTGCTTGCATCGCTGGCTATGAAGGATCATGCACTACCCACGTTGCCAATCTTGCTCGACCACCAGTCTTCCCAGTCAACCACCTTTTTCCCCGTTCTCGCCTCTTCTGCCGCAAATACCATGGCATGCGAGCGGATAACCTCCTCGAGCGAACATCCGATGAACTCGTTCTGTGCGTTTTCCGCTGTCCACCCATGATTCTTGACCCGATCCACCGCGAGGATGAACTGCCTGGCCAAGCCCTTATCCCCACCGCCATGGCCGGCATCTTCGATGGTCGGGTAGAACGATTGTGTGGAGCCTGTGTTGAAATTCTCGATGGTGATGGTTCGAGAATCCGCGTATATCTCGCCGTCAATGCCGTATATGTGCGTGTATCTCTCACATATCTTCTTCGTGTGTGCAACCATATGCAGCGTTGCTGATTTAGACTGCTTGGGTGGTTCTGACGAAACAGCCGGGGTATCATCCCAGGTAATAGTTACAGTTTGCTCATCACAAACGTTGTTGTCAGCTTCGAAAACGCAGCGGCCGAACCAGTTGCGCGACGCGACGACGTCCTTAGGCGTAGACTGATCGTAATCCTCAGCAAGCTTGGACTCCAGAACTTTGTTCCGTTCGGCCGGCGTGGGGAAGTCCTCTATCTCGGGGAGCACGATACTGACAGGCCAGTCGGTGTTGCCAGACCCGAGGCCTTTGAGATCCGCACCGAGGTAAACGTTCTTTGCCGAATACTTGCATCCTTCGTCACCCAATGAGCAGGCGAGACAGTTGGTCGCGGTTCCTGCAGCGGCCGNGCTCTTTCTGAACAACTGGAGAGAGCCGGTCGACGATACGGTAGATGGAAGGTGCGGCGTGCCCTGACCAGCCTTGACGGGGGCGCTCAAGAGCCAGAGGAGTAAGTCAATATCGTGGCAGCTCTTTGTAAGTAAACTTGGAGCCGTAGTCGTCTCATTGCGCCAGTTTCCGCGTACGTAGGAATGGGTAAAATGCCACCAGCCGACCGGCTCGGTGTGGACGATGTTGAGGATGTCGCCAATCACACGGTCTTGGAGGAGAAGCTTCCGAAGAAGCATGTTGTGCGGGCTATAACGGAGGACATGGCCTATAGAAAAAACGTTCTTGGCCTCCTGACCAGCAGGAGGCTTGAGGGCATCGTACATGTCGAGACAGTCGACAAGAGACGTTGCAAGGGGCTTCTCGCACATTAGATGTAAGCCCAGCGGTGCCAGGCCAACGACGACATCGCGATGCATTTCGTCAAGAACACAGATGAAGGCGGCATCGATACCGGGCGGGACGCTCTCTCCGGCAGTTTCTCTCTCACGGCGGCGCGTCTCGTAGTCCAAAAACTCGGTCCAGTCGGCGAACTGCTGGCCCTCACTTGGAGTGTGCGAGCTCCAGATGTAGGTCTTGCCGAAGGTCTGGCGTTTATAGGTGATGGGCTCGGCGACGGCAGCCACGACACCGTTGCTGGAGGTTTGCGTTGCTCGAGCGTAGGCTTGTCCGCGAGAGCCAGCGCCGATGATGAGAATGCGAGGTGGCGAAGCTGACATCAGCGGTCTCTCGGGGGGAGCTGGGTTGGATTCAGGTTCAGGGGGTACCGCAACGGGCGATCCCGATTTCTTGACGGACGACATTGTAGGGAGTCGTTATCAAGGAAGGAGGGTCGATTAGCACTGACTTGGGGCCTAGTCGGCTTGGCGAAGCTTTGATCTCTTGGTATTCACACACTTTGGATCAGTCAATCTGCTTCTCATCTGGATGTATGGAAGAAGTGGGACTGTTCGTGATATCAAGATTCGAGGACCATGCAACACCTGTGACACGATGGAAGAAGAGATAAGAGATGCGAGGGGGAGCAAGACGTTGAAGCTTACAGCAACCCGGACGGGTGGCCGAGCGGGGGCAGCTGCGGCTCGCGGCCAATTAGAAATGGCGTATTTGGTGTGCCGATGGGCCGTGATGCTTGCCTTAGCGGATTGCTTATCTTATCACGGCCCTAATACTAGGCACCTAAGGTATCTTATAAACAGATATGAACGTGCACCTCTTCCCAAGGTCGCTGGCGATGAGATACTACCAGAGTCTAGCCAACACATGTGGACTGTGACGTACCAGCAGTGCCTCAGTAAGGCGAGGTAGTTGGGAGTCGTCACTGTGAGCACGAGACGCCGCGCGCCCCTTGCTCGCGTGTCTGAATGTCGGGGCAGTTGGGTTCAAATAGCGAGGCCAGGTGGGGTTGGCGTAGGACATTGGCATCAATCATCAGACTCGGGACGGGGAGCTGAAGCGACACTGTTCCCCACCTCTGTCCGCCTTGAGTTCAGTCAAGTCCATAGCCGTGTCTTCACTACTTGATTCGGCCGAGTGCCTTACGAGGTAGGAAAAAAAGTCGAGGTCAAAGCTGCATTTCGCGAATCCCCTCGTCTCGAGCCCACCAACCAATAGTCGGATTTCGAACGAAAGGGCAGACAGAATAAAAAGAAAATACCAACCTTCGCCATGGACTTTCTCAAACCCAAAGCTTCTGCTCCTGTGCCCAAGCTGCAATCAGCTTCCGATGGACCCCTCGTATGGGTTGACTGCGAGGTAAGCCTCTGCCCAGCTCGATACGCCGAGTGGCCCATTCACTGACGCATCCCCAGATGACCGGATTGGACCCGGACAAGGAGGAAATCATCGAGATCTTCTGCATCATCACCACGGGAAACTTGGAAGTCGTTGACCCCGAGGGTTGGGGCTGCGTGGTGTACCAGACAGAAGAGCGCATGGCTCAAATGGATGACTGGTGTACCAAAACGCACAGGGACAGCGGTCTGACGGCAGCCGTCATCAAGTCGACGGTGACCCCGGAACAGGCGGCGGAGGACCTGCTCGCCTACATCAAGCGCCACATCCCGGAGCGGAAGACGGCGCTGCTAGCCGGCAACAGCGTGCACGCGGATCGGTCATTCCTCAACAAGCCGCCGTACCGGAAGGTCGTCGACCACCTGCACCACCGTATCCTCGACGTCAGCTCGCTGAAGGAGGCGGCGAGAAGATGGTGTCCGCCGCAGATTGTCGACGGCGCACCCGCCAAGCAGGGTCTGCACCAGGCCAAGGAGGACATTCTCGAGAGCATCGCCGAAGCCAAGTACTACAGGGAAGCCATTTTCGGTCTGACGTGGAGACAAGGGACGGCAAGCGTGCAGGAGACGCCGGTGAGCGAGCGGGACGAGGACGAGGCCTGGGCAGACAACCTGTTGTGAATGCAATTACGGGCATGGCAGGCTCCAATTCGGACCAGTAATCATCAACAATGATAGGACTGGCCATAGAAGCATCAAGCATGCACAAAATTGAAATGAGGTCTTCGGTCGTCGACCGGGGAAAAGTGCATATGTTGCTTTGCACCGTTACATGTAGGCTGAAGCATAGCTGTTCTCGCAGTGCGAAGAAAACCGCATGTTGTCACGATGATTCGCCGGGTTGTTCCTCCGTAAAACTGACGTGGATTGACAGAGGGGGCCCCCCTGAGGGTGAGGGGCTCTATTGAAAGCTTGCCCCTCCTTCACCTTGAACCAACCCCGCCCACGTCAAGCCTCAGAATGATATCACTGGCGGGAGTAAACCCCACCATGGCCACAGCTTCACTCTGGCCTATCGTATCGCCTTGCCCATTCATTGTTGCCCCGTGTTTCTGTACGTATCGACAATGACCTTCACCGTAAGGTACAACGTANCCCCCCCCCCGGTCAGCGTCCACCTCAGAGTCTCCCGTCCCTACCTGTCTCTCTACGGTGAGCGGCGCATGAGGAATAGTGCACTAAATAATTCCAACCCCCGACAACCAGAGCTCCATTCCCAACATTCTCTTCTCTCCTTCTTCATCTCCGTCGCGTCCTACAGCATCTCCTCTCGATACCATACTTACTCGAATCGTAAAGCATCATGGACGTTCAGACTGTCGAGTTCAAGCCTTTCCAGGACCAGAAGCCCGGAACGTACGTCACACTGCATCCTTCAACCGCCCTCTGACGCCATTCCCATCCAGCCTTCGCAAACCCCGCGATAGCTGTCTTCCACCTCCCGCCCTCCTCAGTCTACCTACATCTGCATCAGCTTCCGCCACTGACTATTCTACAGTTCTGGTCTGCGCAAGAAGGTCACCGTCTTCCAGCAACCCCACTACAGCGAGTCTTTTGTCACCAGCATTCTTCTGTCCATCCCCGAGGGAGCTGAGGGTAAGTAAAAGCAACCCGAACCTGGACAGCCCCAGCTTGGTGTTGTTTTCGAGATTGACAGGCCCCTTCTTTCAGGCTCCTTCCTCGTCATCGGTGGTGACGGTCGCTTCTGGAACCCCGAGGTCATTCAATTGATCGCCAAGATCGGTGCTGCCTACGGTGTCAAGAAGCTGCTCATCGGCCAGAACGGCATTCTGTCCACCCCCGCTGCCAGCCATGTCATCCGCAAGCGCAAGGCCACTGGTGGTATCCTCCTGACTGCCAGCCACAACCCCGGCGGTAAGAAGCGTCCTCTGGCCCACTGCGTCTTTGCTCGAGCTGATCAATCTTGAACAGGTCCCAAGAACGACTTCGGCATCAAGTACAACCTTTCCAACGGTGGCCCCGCCCCCGAGTCTGTCACCAACAAGATCTACGAGGCCTCCAAGACCCTGACTTCCTACAAGATCGCCTCCATTCCCGATATTGACATCTCCACCATCGGCACCAAGACCTACGGCTCCCTCGAGGTCGAGGTTGTCGACAGCACCGCCGACTATGTTGACATGCTCAAGGACATCTTCGACTTTGACCTCATCAAGAAGTTCTTCGAGACCCACCCCGATTTCAAGGTTCTCTTCGACGGTCTGCACGGCGTCACTGGCCCCTACGGATCTGCCATCTTCGAGAAGGAGCTTGGCCTCAAGGGCGCCATCCAGAACTGCGTCCCGAGCCCCGACTTCAACGGTGGCCACCCCGACCCTAACCTGACCTACGCCCACTCCCTGGTCGAGGTCGTGGACAAGAACAACATCCCCTTCGGTGCTGCCTCTGACGGTGACGGTGACCGTAACATGATTTACGGCGCCAACGCCTTCGTCTCGCCCGGTGACTCTTTGGCCATCATCGCCCACCACGCCAACCTGATTCCCTACTTCAAGAAGAACGGCGTCTACGGCCTGGCCCGTTCCATGCCCACCTCTGGTGCCGTTGACCTGGTCGCCAAGAAGCAGGGCCTCAACTGCTACGAGGTCCCCACTGGCTGGAAGTTTTTCTGTGCCCTTTTTGACGCCGACAAGCTGTCCATCTGCGGTGAGGAGAGCTTCGGCACTGGCAGCAACCACATCCGTGAGAAGGACGGCCTCTGGGCTGTTGTCGCCTGGCTGAACATCATCGCCGGTATCGGCGAGCAGAACCCTGACGTCACCCCGTCCATCAAGAAGATCCAGCAGGACTTCTGGGCTGAGTACGGTCGTACCTTCTTCACCCGTTACGACTACGAGGATGTCGACAGCGAGGGTGCCAACAAGGTTGTTGGTGTTCTCAAGGATCTTGTTGCTGACCCCAACTTCATTGGCAGCAAGGTTGGAGGTAAGTTTCCCGAGCTCTACCGGAATGATTACGCAGCTAACCAAAGCAGACCGCACCGTCACCGGCGCTGGCAACTTCTCCTACACTGACCTTGACGGCTCTGTCTCGTCCAACCAGGGTCTGTACGCCACCTTCTCTTCCGGCAGCCGCATCATCGTCCGCCTGTCTGGCACCGGATCCTCTGGCGCCACCATCCGTCTCTACCTGGAGCAGCACAGTAGCGACCCCAGCACGTACGAGAAGGACGCTCAGGACTTCCTCAAGCCCGAGATCCAGATGGCCACTGAGCTGCTCAAGTTCAAGGAGTTCATTGGCCGTGACGAGCCCGATGTCAAGACCTAAGTGCGCGGCTGTGCAAGGTGTTGTTGGATTTAGAAAGATGGGGGGCATGGGGGTAAAAAAGACGGCTTCAGTATAGAGAAGCTTAGCGTCATGCTTGCTGCGGACGATATCACGATGGTACACGATTGCATAAATTGATCAATTGATTTAATCACATCAAGTACACTTGCAATCTTGGGCAGTGATACTAACAGAAACAAGTGATCTGGGCCTCTAGAATCATCACACTCAGGCTCAAACTCATCGTACAGCGCATTCTAGTTTCATCACACTCTCTTTCAAACGACGTTGGTAGGATCCTAACATCGTCAGCCATAGTGGTAGGAACCCATGACAAGGGGACAACATCAGACAGCAAGAACCACGAGAGAGAAAAAAAAGGAAAAAGGGCGGCGGTCATAAAGAACCATAGGTCCAGAACAAGTCATGACCTCGCCGTCTGCGTTCCGAGGCCTTTGTCGTTCTCCAAAAAGGATAACAACATAACGTATTCAGGGGAGCCGGGGAAAGCACCCCAGGGGATTAGGATCAGGGACGAACGTGGAAGTGTCAAGAAACGTTTGCTTCGGTACTTGGGGATGGGGTTCCATACGAGCTTTTTCTGGGTAGGTGGACCGGGGCACGGGGGAGGGAAGACGAGTCGGTGAGGGGAGCTGAGGGTCCTACAGCTGCTGAGGATTTGTCCAAGGGTGGATTGTGCTCTCCCCACTTTGGATGGGCCCCGGCGTCGGTGCCGTCCAAAGTGGAGATGCTTGTCTTTGGGGTACCATAGTAGTTTTCTTTTCTTTTTTTAATTTTCTTTTCTTGGGAGGGTTCAAGCACGGGTTCACTTGCCGGCGTCCTCGGTAACTGTCTCGGGCGGATCCGGGGCGCCAGCCGCGGCGGCGCAAAACGCCTCCTTGAACCGCGCGGCGCCCTCGTCCGACACAAAGTTGATCTCGAAGGCGCCGGCGTCGCCACCCTTGCGCTGGTTCTGCTGGCGGTAGCGTTGGCAGAAGACGTAGAGCTGGACGTCGTTCAACCAGATCCGGTGGCGGGATTTGCGTTGAAGCCAGGTTGGGGAGGCGGATTGGTGGGTCACTGTCGGCAGTGTCAACGGCTACGACCACGACGAGAGCAGCAGTTTTTGGATTTAAGATTCGGGAGTTGAGGGAATAATACTAAAAGGAGAGGATATGAAGGGAGGAAGGCATACCGAATGCCGTCCAGACGGGACACTGACGGAGTTCACCATCCCAGACCGCTGCGTGAAGGCGGAGGCCTTGGGTTGCGAGGTCGCGGAAGACGATCAGAGTGTGTTTGAAGCCGTCATCGATGATTGTTCTAGCGGTCAGAGAGGCGCGTTAGTACGACAGCTTCCCAGGGGCAGCGGGGAGTATATACTGTCTCTGAAGACGAGAGATAGATACTTACGCCTGAAAAAGCCTCTTTTCTCCAGAAAGCCGAAACTCTCGGGCGTTCATGTTGACCGTGAGGAAGTTTCGGGCCTTGAGAGAGACGAAGCTACAGTGGAAGAGAACCAGCTCTAAGACAGTAGCAGTGTCAGCAAGGGTTGGGGTGTGTCTGAGCTTTAGTGAACGGTCAAAAGAGCACCTTCCCAGGTCTTGAAGTAAAGAGAGGCCCAAAGCTTCGGGACCTGCTCGCTCGTGCTCCATCGGTTGAGCTGGAGAGAGCTGCCCTCGCGATGGATAACCAGCTCGTGGGTGCCGCGAAGGGAAAACCACGGGGCCCCCATATGGTATGTTCTGAGAAGAAGGTACGGCGTCTGGTTGACGAGGTTGATGTAGGTCATCAGAGCGATCCGGTCGTCGTCGAATGGCCTGCATGTTATACCTCAGTGCCTTGGCTTCTTGCTGTTGGGTTGCATAACATGGCCTACCGTCTAAAGAGCATTTTGTTCTCTTTGGGAATGTTGAGCTGGCCCCAGGCTTGCAGTGGTCCATAGGCGATGGACGCCTTGTTGTGTTTCAGAGCTGTACGAGACGATAGCGGACGGGAGAAGATCTCCTCGGCCCAGTGGGCCGACTGAAAGAGAAACCCATTAGAAATGCATCCCAAATTACGCCTAAATCACTTACAGGGTCTTTTGAAATTGGCATCAGCAGGGTCTCTGGGCGAAGTACGGGCCCGACTTGCGTTGTTGGAGTTGCTAGTCATCCGTCAGTTAAATGGGATCCGGTGCCTGCCCGATAACTATATACTCACCGAGTCCTCTTGCTTCGCGAAGCTGTATGATCCGTGTTCGTAATGCCTCCAGGCCGTTGAGGTCAAAGTACGGTGACCTATTCACTCGTTAGCACGTCGCATCGTGGGCGTAAGGAGCGATGGTTCGCGAAATACCTGGTAAGAAGTTGTCTGAGGCAGTGTAAGAAACTGTTGTAAAGAACGAACCGCTGCGGGAGCGGTAGGCCGTTGACTTCCTGCGTCATCCTGTGGTACATCCTCCGCCACCGCGTCTCCCTGCTCACGGTGCGGTCATCGTAGTAGTTGAGGATATCGCGGAGCGTCTTGGACAGACATGGCAAGACGATGTTGAGGTAGTTGAGCAGGATGGGGACCCGTGTGAAATGCACCTGCGACAGGTCGGCCAGGTCCCTCAAGATCCTTGACGAACTTCGGACCTCCCCAGCCAGTGCGGTGATGTGCCCGCCATATACCTCAGGGAGAGCCATGCGAAGCCCTTCCAGGTTCATCGATACCAGGTCCGCACGCTCAGCCTCGCAGCAGCATTGCTGAAGCAAGCGGAAGTCCATCCTTTGGAGAGTCTGTTCCATTTTGGCTTTGTGCATGAAATGCCCTGGCCGGATTGGCGATACGATTGTCTCAACCTCCCATCATCAGGCGACCAACCTGGCCAGGAAAACAGCTCTTTAGCTCTGGTCGCTTGTCTTCTGCTGGCGATGTCGTCGTCAGCCGTGTTCAACAAGAACGGTCAAAGAGGCGCTGAAGCTGGTCATAAACTGCTCATACGATGGCGGTGGAGCAATGCTCAGATAAAGCGATGGGATAGAATGGTGATGCAAAGTGGGAGAAGGGAGAGAAGGGAAACGACAAGCTTTCTTCGCCTGGCATGACCATTTGTACAATGTTGATGTGGTGGCCACTACTACCGACGACCTGCTTGTGGTGAGCGAGAAGCGGCTGCAACTGCGATTCGGAGCTGCAGGTCTCGATTTTGACGGCCAGCCTGGAAAGAACCACGCCACCACCCCGCCAAACGTCCACCTCCGGCAATTCCAATCTCCTGTCGTGCGGTACGAACCCAAACCCCAGGTGCTCACTCACATCTGACGTGTTCGGGTTTCTGTGGCTGTCGTTGCGCTGGTTTTCAATGGTGATCGAGGGAGCAGAAGTGTGTTTGTGATTCGGCTTGCTGAGCACGGGTGCAACAGCTTCCCTTTGTCGGCGGTTATAATGTTGGCTCGACACGGTTGCGTGTAACCTTTTGAGCTTGTTTGAAGCGGAAATCAAAGTCTTTGTGAAAGGCCAACTGTGTCTAGAGCCACCAGCAGAGATTAACTGCATGGGAACTGACTATCAGCACCAAGAAGAGCTGCAAATAGCCGGGCTGCGACGGCTACTGTCCAGTATTCACGAGCACCGCCATGAAAAACAAGCACGGAGACAGCGTGGAACATCGCCGAATCCACTGCCAAATTATGATGTGTGGGCTCAACACATGGTGAGCCAGCGACCGACTAGCCAGAGCATGCCACGACTGTTGAGCATGACCACATGGGCATGTACGCCCCCTCCCTCTGCATGCATTAGGAATGTCCAAGATGGGCCGGCGGACGAATGAAGCCGGACCGGAAGCCGGCGGGGATAGCGCCTGGCACCTAGCACTTGCATAAACAATGCATATCAACACTTGCTTTGGGGAATATGACAAACCGGCCAACTGCCTGTTTGCAGCAACTAGCTGAATGTTTCTAGCATGAACACTCTGCGTGAAACATTCTGAGAAGAGTCGACTAGGGACCTGCGGTCGAAGCCGCTGCTCGGCCAGGACAACGCTGGTGGCATGACAATTGAGCGATCTTGACCAAGCTAAAGGAGACCGGAACCCTGGGATTGATTCTAGACGATGCGACTGCGCCTCGGGCTGGTTGGTGATGAACGACGACCAAATGTGAAGAACGAGCGGCGATGCAGCGAAAATAGAGTAACGGTGGGTGATGCACGGTATGATGCGGTGCGATGCAACCCCATACAACGCCCTGTCCTTCCTAAATTGGTCAGGCAGGGACGCACCTTGGGTCCGTCTCTTCTCCGCAATATTTGTTATGTGTCGTTCATCTGTAGCGCGACCGCTTCGTGTGCTCGGCGTGCAAAGCGCAGAGCCTCCAGAGTGAGGTAATCTGGACAGGTCAAGAAATCTGGTTGATTAAAGCCTTCGGACGATCATCAGATCCCAGTCCGTACGTAGTTCATCCCATGAGATGAGAGCGACTATAGGCGGTCTTTGTCGACGTCGGTGCTCGACAGACTGGCTGACCTTATGGTTATGACGGAAAGCATCCTCTACTGTTGGTGTATTTCTACGCAAGCGGCGCGTCACCGAAGCTGTGTTTGGGCTGTCGTCAGCCGCCCGAGCGGACGACGTGCTCAACCCAAAGATCTTGTATGGGGAGTAATGGCTTAACCTGCATGGCGGATTGCAAGAAGGAAATATGATCGGCGAGGTTCGAAGGGTGGCTGTAGAATGACGAAAGCCGAAGCTGTGGAGGAGATGAAGAGACGAGGTCGGGCAAGTTTATCAAAAGAAAGAGGGAGGAGCTGAGTATCAGTTCTATCTGGCCATGTGACGATGGTTGCGGGTAGGCACCAGTATCCTCAGCACAGTCTGTACCCTCCTTGCATATCGACTCCCTTGTAAGGTACCTCGGGGTAGCTAGGGACGGTCGTCACCCTATGCACGTGTATGTGGTGGGCCAGCCGGCGAAGGCCCGGAGCACCAAGTTGTGGCACTGGCTGGATCTACCGTCGTCATCCACTTCCGTTACCTAGCCAAAGCATACCCACTGTCCGTTCCAAGTCTTCTGTCGGGGATGGCCGCTTTCGCCGTCTCCCAGCTCCCGTCTCCTTTACCCCACTCACCCTCCACCAAGAATATGAGATGGAGGCAGGAGTACGGAGCACACGGGCCACCGAGACCGGGTGGCGTCCCGGACCAACACACCACAGCTTCAAAAGCCGTCGGCGCGCACTGCGTCGTTCTGCCGGCCAAACCAGCCTTTGCCAAGTCCCCGCTGTATCTGTATACCTGCCGGGCGAACCGGAAACGAAGGAAACCCTTGGCTGATAGGGGAGATCAACCGAGTCAGTCCAGATAGCTAGATACCGAGAAGGTCCCCAAAACGGCCAGGGGCACTAATTGACAGGAAGCAAGGGTTCTTTAGGGGTCTGCGTTCAAAAAAAAAAAAAAGATGCCAGAGAGACTACCTGACTAGTTGATGCTAGGCTTTAATCACCACATCAGACCCGATAGTGCATAGACTAGTAGGGAGAATATCGTACAAAAGTTGTCAACGTGAGCGTCAAATGTCATGTTCCAATTGCTCGCATCTGATCCGTCGCCACGACTAGCAGCGTGACCAGTTATCCCATAATGCGGTCAGCATTGAGCCCTGACCCCCCCAGCCCTGTAGAGGTAACCCATAATCGAAAGCAATTCATTCCCGGACACCAACGTTTCCCAAAGACAGAAAGAAGCAACGGAAAAAGAAGAGCACTCAAGAGGACTCATCCTCCTCTTGTTCGGCCTTCAGTATGACTAATTAGCTTCAGCAACTAACAACCATATGGGGGCGCGGGTTTCTTACGTTGTAGGCCTGCTTCTCATCCTCGTAACGCTTCTTGTCGGCAGCAGCCTTGGCCTCGTAGGGGGCACGCTGCTTGTCGTTGAGGGCCTTCCAGCGCTCACCGAGGATCTTGCCGACCTGACCGAATGAAATGCCGGGGTTCTCCTCACGAACGTTCTCGCGCTGCTCGTTGGCGAAGAACATGTAGGCGGAAAGACCACGCTTGGGGGCGTTGGGGTCTGGAAACATTATTAGCCAGCCGTGTCCGAAATGACGCGTGAAAACGCGTCCCACTCCGCAACAGGTAAACGCGAGGGTTGAGCCAGACTTGAAGCCGTAAGTGGTCGTCAGATGAGACGCCTCAAACGTGCACCAAGAGCTGACGCAACCCGCAAGTCGACTTTCGTACGACGGACGGTCGTAGCGGGGATCTCGGCTTACCCTTCTTAGCGCGCTTCTTCTCGACCTTGCCAGCCGCGCCACGCTTGGTTGCTGCCTTGGGCATTTTGAGTACCTGGAAAACCGAGGGTCAATCACTCTGATTCTTGTAGCGTCCTCGAGTGTGGAAATCGAGTAGAGGGGCGGTTTATTGCGCCGTGACGCTTAAGCGACATGGGCTGCGACGCGAGAGGGTTATGGTGTAGATGCAGATGGACCGCTATGGAGCGGGTCCTGATGTGTGGGTGTCGAGTCGCAAACGCAATTGTGCTTCGCAACGCGAAGTAATTGCAATTTGAAGCTTAGAGTCGTCGAAGTGAGATGATGACGCATACCTGAAAGGGTTTTTGTAAGATTTAGAGGATGTTGTTGAAGTGGTGATCTGGACGCGTCAAGCTCTAGTTAGCTGGAAAGCTCTCTGGGCAGGTATGGTTGACGATAAGAGGTCAGGTCGACAAGGTGAGGGTGGCTCAAGGTGCACGCCAAACGAAGGTTTGCTCGCATACACACTGAAAAAAATCCTCTTCAGGCTTTGCAAGTTGACAAACAATCCAGAATAGCAGAGTGCAAAGAAATAAAGTTGTGATATATCGGTGTTGCGCACATATATGGCGTTGCTGAAGGGTGACCTTGACATGGAAGGGTACTCACAAGTTTGGGTGCGTGTAGAACGGACTGTGTGTGTATTGTGAGAGTGCGGTTTGTATGAGAGGAGGGATTGGGTGGGAGATTTGTATGGGAGAAGAAGAGGGAGGGAAAATGTATGGGGGGAGGGCCAAGCAGCCTTTTTACTATGGGGGAGTGATTGTGCGGGCAACGCGCCTTGGGTGCACTTGTTTTTTGCTGGGAAGTGTGGAAGGAGGAGACGGGGAGACTGGGACTGGGACTGGGACGGGGACTGGGACTGGGAGGGGACTGGACTGGACTGACTGATGGAACAGTCACTTGGTGGTAGGGGTGTGTGAGCGAGCAAGTGTGTGAGGTGGGCGATGCTCGCGAAATGGCGAGGGGGGAATCACCTTGGACCTCCTTGGGCCTGCTACCTACCGTTTACCGTTCTACCACCGTCTACTGTACACAAGGTAGGTAATCTGTAAAGGAGGTACGCTGTCGTGGGGGAAGTACGGGTACCGTCCTGCTCCTTCTCGTCGGATCAGCACCTCAGCTCCTTACCCTTTTTTTTTTTCCTAATCCCCCGGCCTGGGCTTGTTCTGGCTGGCTGCTGAGGAGGAAGGTACCAGCAAATTTAGGCTGCGCACTGGCATGGCTGGGCTCGACGTCTGGCGACACTAGGCACAGCAGAGAGGCAACACCAAGAAAAGCAGAAGAGAAAGAGGGGAAGGCGCAACGGAAGGGAAGAAGGGGGAGTGGGCACTCCTTCCCTCCCTGAGCACCAGAGGTGCCCCTTGCCGTTTCCCATGTCGTTTCCCTTCTTTTGCCCATCACCCTCCCAAGAAAAGTCCATCACCGGCAACAGTGCATCCATCCGCTCATGGTAAAGTAAAGGTACCTTGCTACGGACACTACCTGGGAAAGTACCTTTTCTTCTTTTCCTTACACCCTTCCCTTTCTCCTTCATCCACCTCACCTTACACACCTCATCAGGGAAGGGGCCATAAGCATCAGCCGTTTTGCACTCTACATCAGACCAAGTACCTCCACACGCTAGTGATACGGAGAGATACCTGGCCAGTATGCCGTGTGTGTCTGCCCGCAACCAGACCACACCAATAGACCAAACCAAGCCAAGGTCACATCAGGTGGGCAAAACGCGGTGCCGCGCGGAGACATGGAGCTTGAAGACGGGCACAGATGATAAACTCTAGCAAGTGTGACTGACTGCATGAGCAGCCAGAGGAGTAAAAACATATAGGAGCGGCAATGCGGATGAGGGTGACAGTGATTCCGGTTTGCCTCGTCCTGCCTGCCTTCCTGCTTATCGCAGCTTCAACAATTGCTCCTTTCTCTCTTCCTATCTCTAACGACGGAAAGAAGTAAAGGCACATATTCTGTTCACGTAGTGTCGTATTCAGCTTTCACTCTCTGCAGCATATCCGTCCCTGCATCTGATGCCTTCCTGCCTGCCCGCTCTATTGCTAGTCGCTGCTATTATTGTGCGGTACTGTATAGGTACATAGTCTACTCGATACTCCGCACCAAGGTACTGTACATCGCGCTTGTATCTTCGCCAGACATCTGATTTTCGCACAGTATACGCCGTCGCGCCTTCTTTACTACGTAGTATGTCGAGCTGGTCTGGCTTCACTCTTGCACCACTCGTCAATGGACCCCACCTTTTGCCCCCTCTGCCGTCACACAGCGAGTATCATCCACCACCGTCGCCTCCGCCAGGTTATTTTCTGTTTGTTTGCTGGACCTAGAGCTGATGTTGATGGCGTCGCACGCATTCGCAGCGCATTGGCCACATCCCGCTTCTCCCCATCTAACCTGCGACTGGTTGATGCTCTCACCGAATTCTCTTCCTTCCTCGTTGCCTTTTGAAACCAGCCAGCAGCATATTGTACCTTCCTCTTCGTGTCGCTGACGATAATCAATTATTACTGCTTCGATTCCAATTACCTCGATGCCAAGGCAATTTCATTTGGCTTCTCTCACGTTTACTTACAGCCTGTTTTACATAATCAACAGTCGTCATGCATGGTGGCATAAAGCCACTGACACGTCCGTCAGAACTGGCAATACAGACGCGCCGCGCGACATGCCTTGACTGACTTGAACGTGGCTTGAACCGAGCATGATTTCCTTTACCATGTTCTCTGGCACTAAAGGGATCCCCCTACTGTTAAAAGAAAAGGCAGGCATGCTGCAGGTACATGGTAGAAACCCTTGCGACAAGCAAGAGTCGGACGGAACCTTAGCTGCACGCCAACCTCGCCTCTACCGTATTATTACTACTATGCCATCTGCACCAGCAGCTATTTGCTTCACAACCGGAATGCTGTGGTAGCGAGAAGCGGCATTAGCTGGCAAATTGCCCTGTTTCTCTCGCGCCAACAATCTGTGCGACATCTGCATCATATTGCTTAGATTCTTGAACGTACTGACTTCTTACCACGCCTTAAGAAGAAGAAGAAGAAGAAGAAGAAGAAGAAGAAGAAAAAAAAAACCTAAACTTTGGGCCTTTCCCTGTAGCCGACGAGCAAACCGTGCATAGCAAGACAATCAATCTTGGTCACTGGGGCAGTGGGTTTCAGTGACCTCATGGTTGAGAGGTTTCCTGGTTGGCGTCTTGTGCTAACAAGCTTCCCAACCTTCAGATACGGTCGATATAGCCTCGTCGGCGTATGTACAACCACATTTTTATTTTTCCGGGCGCCGCAAAACAAAGAAAAATCTGATAATAATAGTAACAAGGGCTATCTGTAAAAATGGTAGGCGGTTGAGGAGCGAGTTTGACAACCAGGGGGAAATGCACATAGAACACACTGTGCTTGCTAAAGGTCCTCGACGTCGCCGCGCAATTTCTCCCACACTAAAACACCACTCGACACACTTTACGGGATTTTCTCCTCTTAGTGGCGCGTTGTATCCATCATCGTACCTCACGGGACTGTCCAAAGAACAACCGAGATTCCATGTACCATGGACGCTGAGTTCTCTACAACCACACTACATGCCTGGGTCGCCCTGGATGGCCAGCCCACGCAGTTGGATAGAATACAGGAAACACTCCGCAGGAGTTGGCTTTCCACAGCCCGAATTGCACCACCATTAGCGAAGTCTTGCGCGAAAGTACATTTTTCACCATTGAAGGTGGTCTCTATGGCGAGCTCCTCTGACAACTTTCCAGCAACCGTCTCGTGCAACTCCACACAAATCTCGGCTGAGTACAGCAAATTAAGGCAAATTGATGCCATTAAAATCAGACCAGACGCCTCCGAGTAATAGCAATGCAGCGAGGTACCAGGCCAGACGGACAACGCTCCGTTACTCCAAAGCTGTGACAGTGGAATTGGAACGGCCGGAGAGTTATGATGCCTGACTGAGATGATGTGGATGGCATTTCACTCTTGCGTCGGCGCTCCTCAGTTTCCTGGTCGAAACGGAACTTGGGTACTTTATTCATGCATACGCCCCATGTATCGTCATACGAGAACAACATGTACTGGTACTCAAGCTCAAAGTACCTCATTCGTGGTGGACCGGGTCCGGAATCAGATTGGGCTGATGCGCCCAATCACTCCCATTACCCCGAATCACGGTAATCTTTCGATTCCCCAGCCTCCCACCCCTGGGTTACCCAATTCATCCTCTCACCCACCTTTCACGCTCAAACACCAGTCACTCAACAGCACGTGCAGGAATCATCCGGAACATGATGGAGGTCCGTACTGTACCAACAATAGACAGAAAGCATGCCCCATCCGTCAGACCAGCAGCAGCTGGAGATGTCGATGAGGCAGGCATCTTACGTACGGGCGAAATCGGAAAGCAACGCAGGTATAGCAGATGTTCCGCATGTTTCGTGCTCTTTCTCTCTTATTAGTAAATAATCCAAGTGAGCAGCTTGCCATCACCAGAGAGTGGTCGCCGGAGCATGATGGCCACGGACGGCGGCCATTTACACATACCTGTGCCCATTGTCGGTCTCACTGTGTCTCTCCCGCTACCTTGCTCTATGCACAGCAGCCAGGCAGTGGCGCAGTGCAACGCTCTCGAAAGAGTGAAAGAGTGGGAAGACTTCGTCATACATACAAAATGTGCCTGCGTAATATGTACCTGGAAACACCATTACTGGGTAATGCCTGTAAATGACAGCCGGAGAGTGTTCCCCCTTCTCCGCTGCACCCAGCACCCGATACGCACCGTGGCACCCAAGACGGCCAATGCAGACGGACGCCCTCTGCCAAATCCACACACAAAGCCGACACCGACACAGCATTTTGCCTGCCACGGGGCCAGCAGGAGGAGGAGAGCACGATGGTTCCGCACCATTCCAGACAAGTCGCTGGGCCTAGCCATTTTGCTTTTGCCCGCTTGTTCCCTGTCCGGCCGCCGCTGGGCTCGGCTGACACTGGGAAGACGGTAGTAATGAACCATCCCATGGGCAGCGCGAGCTTGCGGGCAAAGTGCGCAAAGTACCAGCAACTTTGCAGCGGAGGTACGGAGCCAGGCAATTTCTTTGGTCTCGTAGCCTTTGCGTTGCTGATACTGTGCGCTGTACCTGACGCTTTCCTAACAATTTTGGCCCTCCCTAGAGACTTTCTCATACCGTCGGCCACACACCATCCGCACACACGCGCACACACACACACACACACACGCCCCCCCTCCCCTAAACCAAGTACTCATCAAAGTCGCTCACACTTTGACAAGCTTGCGCGCAGAGGTACGGTACATTGAATGTTGTAGACTGTGGTTCAGCGCCGGCGAGCTCCACTCCCCTCCTGGGCCTCCTGGCTGATCTGGCGCAGCAGAGACAGAGCTCGACTGTTGGGGAACTCTGCGCTCCCCCCGAACTTTGCTCTGCTCTGGTCTTCCTTTCCTCTCTTTCTCTTCTCTTCTTACCGCTTACGTAACTGTTTCCCAAGGGCGGCACCACATCTACCGCATGACGACCGGTAATATTTGGCATGGCACGGAAATGCGTCCATTGCGAACTTCACGTGTATGAACATTTGATACTGCATATTCTCCTCTCTAAGCTTCAAGCGTTAGGCCCATTACACCTCCGAGCAACTCATCAGTTGGTTTACTCCGATCCTTAGGGTTCAGGAACACGGTCGGAGGACGGCTCTATCATACTTTATTCTTCGTACGGAGAGATTGTACTTCTTGAGGTCCCTATTGTGCAACCATGGCAGTATCTCCAGCTCAGAGATAGACTGCCGCGCGAGATCTCCGAGGCCAAGCGCTGCCACGTGATTGCATGGCATCGCGGTGGTCATAGCGCCCTGGACACTAAGCCCTGTCCTCCTGGCATCATCAGAGACGGTGATCGGTTGGTGAGATGATGTGTGGAGGCGGCAGGGGCCGAGTGGGAGCTTGGGATTCGCAAAAACACCCTCAAGTGCCGATGCTGTGCCGTGCTGTGCAAGGCACAATCGTTCAAGTTGCATGCAGCGACGTCGCCTAGGCCAAGCCGAACATTGTGGTCTGGGGAAACCCCATCTGGACCTCACAAATCCGTACCACAGATTATGGGCTCGTTCAAGGGCCCAGCTCAGACCTGCATTCCGTGCATCGTGAAGTTGGCCGCAGCTACGATACTGGGGACTCAATCAGGCAGGTCCACTTTGTTTGGATGAACCCCCAACCACTAGCGACCATTTCAGGCCGACATGGAAGCCGGTTTCCTTTTATGAAGCAAAGTGAGTCGGGATACATCATCGACAATACGTGAACCCAACACTGTGTACCCAGTTCATGTCATCGCACGCCGCGTTCGCCATCGTGGAGGCAAGACAAGATGACCAGCCCTCCACCCCCGAACACGGAAAATTTTCTCAATCATCATCTTCAGGGTCCAGCACCATATTTCGCAATACCTCGTCCCTTGCCCAGTCGACACCGCTCCCGGCAACGATGGCGCTGGCGGTGCCCTTCATGACCTTCCACCGCTGCCTGCTCGCCTTGACCTCGACTCCCAGTCTGGCGATTTCCGTCTGGACGGCGGGGTCGTCGGTCTCACCCATCTTTCTCTTCTCGGCCTCTTCTGTGAGCCGGAGAATCTCGGCGGTGAGCTCCATGTTCCTGCGGCCGACCCGAAGACTCTCCGCCTCAACCTCGGTAAGTTCGTCAATGGTCTTGCGCTTCTCTGTCGAAGTCTTTGCGAGCGCGATGGAGATATTATCGCGGGAGATGAGGTGAGGCAGGAGGTCGCTAGGTGCAGGTCAGCCGTGACATCTAGTGTACAAGCACTCGGGTACTTCATCAAGAAACGGTGCAAAAGGTCCAACGGGAAATCCCACTCATGGGGTGTACCTACGTTTCGATCGGCGTTGATTGTGTGCTTCCGTGAACTGCTTTGAGGATTGGGTTGGCAGTCAATACGCTGTCCGTGATGTCGTTCCTCAGAAGCCAGCTTGCACGCGCCTTTGCCGCATCCCCCTTCGACTTGGTCACAGTCTCTTCCGTGTCTGGTTGTGTATGATCTGTCCAAACATTCAGAAGTCGAACCATGGCGTTGTAGCTCCAACAAAAACATTACCTGTGACATGGGTATGTTGCACCTTCATGAGGGCGATCTTCACTTCCAGGTCGCGAAGCTCATCGTAGAGCGCCAGGACGCGCTGTTCATCTTTCGACAGCAACAGAGGGGGCACCTCGTCGTCATGGTTGGCTATTGAGGCAACTTGGTTGGGCGACTCATCCATCATCTAGGTCGAGGTTTGGCATCGGGATGGAGAAATCCACATTGCCTGTTGGTCCGCTGCCTGCCCGAATACTAACGGCCGCGTTCGGATCGCGACACGCGACGGGCGGGACTCACAAATCCGGCGGCGGGAACAAACGGTTTCGGAGCCGGAAGTGACGGCACATGTGGCTGAAGCTTTGTCAGCCCTCTTATCTCGGTTATCTGTGGCTAATGTATCTGTGAGCGCCCAATCAAATGACGACAGGGATCACGAGGCAGCATCACGCTATGCCTCCCAAGGTTTTTTAGTGGGTTTGCAACCTGCACGAGCTCCGGAGCGCCTCAGCGATCATCTTTCCAGTTTGGAATCCGGCGAACGAACCCTCGGCCGCGCTCTTGCAACAAACCGCTCGTGCTGCGCACTTTCCTAGGACCGGACAAGCACGACGAGGCTTCAGGCGCACCTTCTTTTGTTGACTACTGGCTTGCACTGGGCGACTTTATCGGCATCCTTTTCTACGTCGAGTCTGATATACTTGTTGCGGAACCAAACCGTTGGCTAGCTGTCGCAGCTGGTGACTGGAGATGTTGTGGGGATGGCGACGCAGGTGTTGATAGCCCATACGGGCCAGCGCCTGCAAGTAGACACCACCCAGTTCTCCACGTATGTCATTACTGCCTCGGTTTCCAGAAGGGCAAAAGGGCCCTCTTATGTGCACGTGGACCAAAGGCTGACCAATGTTAGGCTCGACGAGCTCAAGACTTGGATCGCGAGGCAGACGTCGATTCCGGCTCATCAAGTTGTCGCTTTAACTGCTCAAGGTCGAAGTATGAAGTTACAGACGCTTCATCAGGAGGTACGAAGGTCTCTTGAACTTCTGGACAGGAAGTATGCTGACGTTGGAGCAGACGGAGATTTATATTTATGACATCCGGATATCGTCACCGAACTCTCCGGCCGGCGTCTCGTCCCCAAAGTCCGAACTGCCCCTTCCCAAGCGTTATTCCGTACCGAATGCCCCGAACTCTATTGGCGACATCCGCGTTCTGTCGGAATGGCAGTCTCTCTACAAAGAACGCCAGGCCTGGGCCAACAGCATTGTCAACGATTCATCCCGCCTGGCAGCCGAGATCCAGGAGCGGTACGAGGAGATGGACGTCATGATCAAATGTCTGGATGCTGCAGTCGCCAATCTCGAGATCAGCGTGAAGCAGATCGAGCCCAAATACGCCGAACTGAAGAAGTGGGTTGAGCCAGCACGGGGCGAGTATGAGCAGCTGGCTGAGAACTGGGAACACTACCTGGCTGTCGCGCGCAGCGTGCCTATTTCTGCTGCCATGGTTCGGTTCATGACCTCCAGGGAAACCAAGAAAAAGCAGGCCACCCTAGAGGACCTGATTGAACAGGAGACGGCCAAGAAGTCCGGACGTCTGGCGCCGACTTCGTTAAAGAAATTCAACACCAAGGCGGCTGACCTGGACAAGGCGGCGAACAAGATGTACGGCGCGCTGGAGCAGCTCATTGGGGAGTTCGATAACCTCGTTGGCCGATCCGCTTTATCGCGCAGCGGCGAGGCCGCGCAGTTGCTCAAAGACATCGAGGCTGTGGCTAAGAAGATAGAAACGGACTATCACACAATGCTGGAGTACCCCGAAACGCAGGGGAGCATTCTTCAGGCATCCCGAACGGCGGAAAATCACACATCCCGCCTGATTCCCAGCTTGAAAAAGCGCGCTGCAGAGATGGACGACATGCTACTTTATGCAACGCAGGCGCGTAACGCCATCGCTGCCGATTCGATTAACTTCATGCGCAACATCACTGAAATCACTGCACTACACAGCAGCGTTAGGAATCAGATCACCGTTCTGAACCAGGCCGAAGACGACATGACAACATTTGACTACCTGCGTCTCATCCATCAACTCCCGTATATGTACGCATCTTTTGTATCGGAAGCAGTCCGTCGGCGGGACTGGTCCGACAAGATAAAGACAGATTCATCAACATTGGCCAATGAGATGGCCTTGTTCCAGGACGAAGAGTCGAAGAGGCGGAGGAAATGGCATAAGATGGTTGGCAGCATGTATGGCCCCGATAAGGTCGAAGGAAATATCCTTGGCTTGGAAGTCAATTTATTGGGCGAGGAGGAAACGTGGCCCAGCATGGCTAAACGCGACTTGGAAGAGTTCTTGGAGCATCTTCAACGACAACAAGTCGAAGTAGACATCATCGAGGACGTGACAAAGCTAGTAAACGAGTTGGCCAGCCCAACAAAGCAGCAGTCGAAGAGGTTGAAGGCATTCAAAAACGGCAGCGTTCATGAGGCGGCCCTTGGACGAAGTGGCTTGTTGATCCGGGGAGACGATGATTTACTGCGTAGTCTCCAGGATGACAAGTCCAAGCTTGAGAACAAGTTGAAGACTGCTGAGAGCCGTGTACGAAGACTTGAAGATCTGCTACATAGGCAGAGCCAGGCGTCTCGACCAGGTATCGGAGGTCTGTTTGGCCACGAACGACACGATTCCACCAATTCAGTGAAGTCCACGGCACCATCTGAAGACAATCGCCGCTCAACGGGCAACTCGGAGGCGCTGTTACAAAGAATACAACAGCTTGAGAACGAACTTAATAGCCGTCGATCTTCTGACAACACAGAGGCTCTGACACAAAGGGTCCAGCAGCTCGAGAATGAACTGGAGGTGGAGAAGGAAAAATCTGCGGCATTTGAAAAGGACCTCAGTGTTCGGGCCACGGCTCACGACGACGTCAAGGGACAGATGGAGGAGGCCAACTCGACGAAAAAAGAGCTGCTCGAGAACATGGAGGCCTTGCAGCGTGAGTTTGTCGAAGAGCGGAAATCCCTCGAGAACGAGATCAAGGGGCTCAAGGCTCGCATTGAGGACACTGAAGACGAGATCGAAAACTTTGGGGAATCTAGGGAGAATGAGAAGGCTACGTACATCGGAAGGGTGCATGATTTGGAGGTTGAGATTGAGAGGCTTCAGAAAGAGCAGCAGGACGAAGCGCTCAAGGCGCAAGGCCAGGTGGAATTCCTCCGAAACGAGGCACGGCTTCAGAGAGAACAGAACGAGGTCATTGAGAGGCAGCTTCAAGCGGCTCACGATGAGGCAAAGAAGCTGACCAAGAATCTGGATGCCACCCAAGAGACGGCTGATGCACAAATGAAGGCGCTCCGCGACATCTACGACCAACTGTCTCCTCACGATGATACGACCGAAGACCTTAGCGATCTGATCGAGGCGCTCGTCTATCGGGCCACTGACGTCGCCGCCCAGCTCAAGACTTTGGAAAATGACAGGTCGATACTCAAGACTGACCTTGACCAAGCGGAAGAAAACGTCAAGAATTTGAAGGCAGAGGTTGCTGAAGCTAGGGACCGATTGGCAACAGAGGAAGATAATTCTAGGCTTCTGAAGGAGAAATTGGAGGCGGAGAAGGCCAGGGTAGGAGCTCTTGAGAAAGAGGCTGCTGAGAGCCGTGAGCAACTGGATCAGCTCCGCGCCCAGATCGCTGACGGCGAGACGGGGTCGGAAAGCCTCAGAAAGAAGCTTGATGAGGAGCAGGAGCGGATCAGCTCCATTACCGAGAACTTGGCATCAAAACAGTCTCAAGTTGGAAGTCTTGAGGAGGAGCTGCGGCTCTACAAGGAGAAATTGCAGAACTCTCAGTCAAGGCTGTCCGCTGTCACTGGTCACTTCGAGGCAAGGTCTGAAAAGACCAAGGATCTGACACAACGTCTGTACTCTCAGAATGATCGAATGTGCCGCCTTCTCGAGCGCCTGGGCTTCTCTGTCACCAGGCAGGATTCGACAATGACAATTCAGAAGGTCCCCAGGTCCGAAAGGGGTGCTATGAGCCAGATGCACAACGCCAATGATTCATCTGATCCAGGCCAATCCATGATCCGTCGGTCTGGCATGCTAACTAGTCGAACCCTAGCGGACAGCACCGACCTGGAGTTGCTGTACTGGATGAACGGCAATGATGCTGATGCCGAGACCGAGAAGTACGATACTTTCATGACGAGACTGGGTAGTTTCGACATGGACCTATTTGCGGAGACGGTCTACAGACGCGTTAAGGATGTCGAGCATATGGCACGTAAACTTCAGCGAGACGCGCGCGCGTACAGAGAGAAAGCGCACACTCTGCAGAGGGATTCACACGAGAAGATTGCCTTCAAGCATTTCAAGGAGGGTGACCTCGCTCTGTTCCTGCCCACCAGAAACCAAACAGCCGGTGCTTGGGCGGCCTTCAACGTTGGTTTCCCTCATTACTTCTTGCGTGAGCAGGACGCGCATCGGCTCCGTTCCCGCGAATGGCTCGTCGCACGCATTACCAGGATTCAGGAACGCGTCGTGGACCTCTCAAAGAGTTTGCACAAGCAGCTGCCTGACAACGACTCAATCAACGGCGAGGAAGACGACAACCCGTTCCAGCTGTCTGATGGCCTGAGGTGGTACCTCATCGACGCACACGAGGACAAACCAGGAGCACCAGCCACGCCCGGACTGGGCAAATCTACAATCGCCACGAACAATGTTGAAGCTATGGCAGATATGCATACTCACGCGCAAGCCAACGGCAAGGACAAGCAACGCGCAAACAACAACAGCATTGAAGGCGTGAGCAAGGCTCTCAGCAAGAGCCTTGAGAGCCGCCGAAGCAGTTCCAACTCGAAGAAGGCTATCCCCTTCGCGATTGGCGGCAGCGCCGCTCTGCTCAAAGGCAACGCGCTAGCCAGCGAGACCAACTCCCTCCGAGCCACCGCGCCGGACACTCCCACGGGAACGAGTCCACCCGGAGGCGGGCTGGCAGGGCCGTCGTCAAGCGGACATGAGCAGGGGGAACAGGCAGGGCAGCCATTGAGCCCACAAACGGGGGGTCAACCCGCGCAGGCGGGCGAGGAGAGGCCCCGGTCACCCGAGGTACGAAACATGATCGATTCCCTCGTCGGTCCATGAGGAACCCCCCTCGCTGATTTCGTGCCTCTTTCCCCGTTTCGTACAGAAACCTCGATCTCCGTTGAGGCTGCAACGCCAGAGGAGCAGGATCAGCGTCGAGAGCTCCACAAAGAAAAGCATCGTTTGGGACTCTCTATGGAGCGTTGACTTGAATTTTGAGACTGGAGGGGTCGGTGACGGGAATCGGTAGTGACGTTCAGAGCAAGACGGGGAAGTCGGGCAGGTTAGCTTTGTATAAAGCATTAGCCGAAGCCAGCGAGTATGGTGACTCCTGGAGTATTTTATGCTCCGTCTGTGATCAAGATAAGTCCCATTCACTAAGCCTGAGCTCCGCTGTTTGTCTATTGTACGGCTTATATATTTGTACATTGGTCGGCGTCAACTGGGGACTGTTGCCACTTACAGGACAGGAAATTGGTTCATGAACTAAGGGGTTCGGTCCTTGGCTTTCTTTATCTCGAGTTTCAATTCGGTGGATGCTGCTTGCTGGCAGCAGAGTCGGGTTAGGTTTTGGCTTCATTTTCCTCTTTTCAACTGCAAATGCGGTGTTTGTTTTTGTTTTTGTTTTGTTTTGTTCTTTTGGAATATCAAGGAAACAGGTCTCCATTAAACAACAAGCTAAGAGCAGAATGAGCTTGCTTTGGTATTTTTTCTCTCTAGTAGCTCTTTGGGAAACAAGCAGGGTGAGAAGAGGTTGCATGGCACGTGAGGTAGGTTAGAGGCGCTCTAGAGTTAGTCTTCGTCTTCTGAATGAACGTTTCTTCTTTCGATTTCGGTATGCGAACATGCTGTTTTGTCTGGTTCCAAGTGAGTATTTTCTTGGCCCCCGGATTTAAGCATTGTGTGATTTCTGTGACTGGGGATTTGTGACCAAGGCCACGTAGGAGATTGCCGGCTTGCTCTCGAAGCCATCACGTACCATCGGAAAAAGCTGGAACTATTCCAGCCGCTCAAAAAGCGGCACAGTACAACCTATAGAGCGTTGTTACAGTACCGTACTTATCCAACCCATCCTTCATAACAGGTCCCAAGCATTCGATCACCGCGATGCGCGTGAATACGGCCAACCCCGTCACCGCGCTCGCCGCCTGCCCCAGGCCGGGGATGATGAACAGGACTGCCTTCAGCGCGAGGAGAAATGATATTCTCCCCTTCCTTCTGCTGGGTCTCCTTGCCTATGTCGTATATTTCCTTCACCGATTCAACGTCGGTCTGTGTCATCAGCACAGGCATCGACGTCGCGGACGCGAGGGTGATGGGGAGGACGTACGGCTCCGCGCAGGGCCCGGTGTAGCCGGCAGCGGACATGCGGAAGGATCGGCCGTAGCTGGTGACGACGAAGATGACCTTGTTGGAGGGCGCCCCGGCCTTGGTGATCATGGACAGCGCGTTGATGGTATCGATCATGTTGATGTGCGAACGCAGGCATCCCCCCACCGGGCAGCCGGACGAGGTTTACTTCGTGCCGTAGTCCCACTGGGCCGTGCAAGTCGTAAGTCATGTAGATGATGTGGTCCAGCCACGCTCCCATGATCTCGATACGGAAGGCTTTGAGATACCAGTACGATGTCGGGGCCGCGAAAGACACCGAATTTCAAGGATCCAGCACCCGCTTAGTCTTGACTAGAAAGAAGTAGTCGAGGCCTTCTTTGGGATCGCCGGCAGGGATACCGGGGATGCCGGGCGCCTAGCGACGAGCAAGGGTCCACTAACGGATGATTCAAGAGTTTGTTAGGAAAACTTACACCTGCATATCGCCAGTTGAGATCGACACCGCTTGACCCGTGAAGGCTCACAAACGCTACCATGTTCTCTTTGAACCTCTTTCTGTTTTCCTACATGACAGCTTCACAGAGAATCTCGTATGTGCCGGGCAGCGTGCTGAAGTCCCAGTCGCCGACAGAAATGATGCGCTTGGCTCCCCTCATAGCCTTGAACCGGTTGGATTGGTCCTATACCTTGCTCACACCGACGTTGAAGTCTGCAAATACGTCTGCAAACGCAAAGTGGATGTGAATGTATTTGGATGTGTCGATCATGTCGACGCTCATCGTGAGGCCGGGTCGGTTGGAATTCTACGCGCTGAAGTAGACCACCCAAATGGGGGCTCGCCCGGGCCGGGGGGGAGGGGGTTCCCTTGACGATGTGCATGCCGCAACTGGCCATGCCTGGGATAGGAGTTAGCCTCTGAACGACTGGCGTTAATAGTCTCACATTAAAACATGTTGTTATTCACAACCATGACTTCCGGGAGCTACTGTTCCAGGGGCGCCAGTCTCCGACTTGGAGGCAACGCAGAATACCGCCGTCGTACCGCACTGGCCCCAGATATTGCAGCATGTTTCCAGAGGGCACGGGTTGAGATCGGCAAACTTCGTGTGGCCTGCTGGTTTGCTCGTCTCAGGCACCTGTGCGAAGATCGTAAGCCCGGATACATCATCACTTACAGGAGGGACGCATTTGGGGGCTAGCACTTACTATAGCACCGCACATGGCATTCTTTCGAATCCCAGATTTAGCAAGTGATTATAGAGGTGAAAAGAGGATATATGATTGGTGGAACATACGGCGACGGGTGCGGGCATGGGAGGACTTCCTGAGCCCAAGCACATGTTGACACCGACCCAGAGCAGTTTGCAACCATCCCGACCCTAGGTCTGCTTGTTAAAATATTCGAGATCCCCGACCGTGAACCCGTTCTCGGCGATATCGGAGGCGCAGAAGTCATCCGTCTTTGTGGTAAATGAATGGCAGCTGCCGTCGGCGCTGGGCTTGGGCCTCAGATCGGGGAGACTGTCTCCGTTGCAGTACACAATATCTGTCCATCACTGCCAAATGTAGGAACTTCCAAGTCAGCAAGTCGTACTGCATCGCGGCGCCGGCAGGCCCTCCTCCTTTGACGCTCGGCACAACAACCGCTCCTCAGCTTTCGAGCACTGTGCAACCTTCCGCAACGTCGTCTTCGCCGAGTACCACGACACGTCCCGGCAACGGGGTTGATATTCCCCAGCCAACCCAGCCCGGTATGGTTGGTGACTGTAACAAGTTCTACTTTGTCAAACCTGGAGAAACCTGTCAAGTTGTGGCCTCCAGCACAGGAGTATCTCTCGAGCAATGTTACAAATGAAACCCAAGCGTTGGTAGCACAAGCTACGGCCTCTGGGCGAGCGTCAGTGGCTGCGTTGGCCTCCTTGAACTGCAGGATAAACCTACATAGCCATCCTATGGTATCAAGACACCATTTCCCACCCAGCCAGGGCTGGTGAACAACTGCTACAGAATCCATTTCGTCAGCCCAGAACAGGTCTGCGCCGATAATGTGGCTAGGACCGGAGTCAGTCTTGCCCAGCTTTATCAGCTGAATCCGACTATTGATTAGACGTTCAGCGGTCTTTGGGCCAACACGTACGTCTGTGTGGGTGTTTCCATCAGGGTGCCAGCCCACCAGTAGTTTGGCTGCTACCCCGAACGCTACCGTGAAGTTGGACAGTGTGATCTGAGCTACGCTGGTCTTACGGGGCAGACAGGGATGATAACCGAGTTTTGTGCTGTCTATTGTATTCTAGATTAGGGCCGCAAGCTTTTCGGACTGTAGTTCGGCGGCGAATGCTGGTACGGTGACCATCTTACCGTTGGCAGCGTCAAGGTAGCAGATGGCGATTTGCAATATGCCGTGTAACGGAAACAACGAGCAGAAATGCGGCGGCCCCGAACAACTCAACGTCTACGGTAGTAGCAATACTTGGGCCCCCTTAACTTACAATTTCACGGATGCTGTACCAAGTCAATCATCACGTGGGCATTGGGAATTCCACGCCTGGAGAGCGAATCTCTTACGATAGCACAATACGCCCAGTTCTGTCGCGCGCAGACAGGCACAAACCACTTCGCCATTGGATACGACCGCGAATATTGGTGTGGCAATAATCTGGGCACTGGTGCCGTCTCCGATCCCGAATCAGAACGCAGCATGAGGTGTTGCGGAAACCAGGGATAGACAGGCCTGCGGCGCAGCCAACAGGCTCGATTTGTACATCAAGCAGCTCGAGAGGCCTCCCATGAAATTCAGATATGAGGGGTGCGTCTTACAGCATAGTACTGGCGGCAGAGCTTTGAACAGCAGGAAGTTACACACATCAATTTGTTTTTGTCTTTCAGTCCAGGCTCTTGTACAGTAGTGTATCTGACAACGTCAAATACGGTTGAGGTTACTGACAGCTCCAGACGTTTTACTAGGCGCCCTGGTTGACGACGACATGACGGTCGAGAAGTGCGCGAGGTTCTGCATGGATAAAGGTCTCGCTATGTTTGATGTGCAATTTGCTTATGAATGCTTATGTGGTCCGCAGAGGGCTGCAGGCTCCGTGGCCGCCCCGGAAAGAGACTGTAACACGGCCTGCAAGGGCAACTCGGGGAAGAAATGCCGAGGCACCAACCGGCAGATCGTTCGGACCGGCTGCCGTTCTTCGCGGATCAGTGCCCTGGTTTACTCGAGCTCTCAATGCGAGATCCATCATGAGCAATCGAGTACCTGAAATGGATTCGGATCGTCTTGAGAATATGCCTTACTGCATCTGGTACCCCGAACTTCCCTCCGAAAGCACCCTCAAAGAGCTTTTTGGGCGCTTCCCGGCCATGGCATACCAGGCCGCGCGAGCTTGTGCAATCGCTGGCTATACAGGCCTATAACTCTTGAGCCCTATGTAAGAAAGCCTGGGAATAAGCATAATGGTCACGAGGTGTTTGCTGTAAATATCTGGAAACCAGGCGACCGGCCAAAATCGTGAACAACCCATCCATTTATCCGAGAAAAGGGTGAAAAGCATTCGAACCGTACTTCTCGCTGGACTTCACGACCCTGATGCCCACGAACGGAAGCTGCGTCAGTTGCTGAAATGCACAGAAGGACGTGCAGACGAATCAGGAATGGAAGATGTACTCGCACTAGCAGTGAAGCAACGCTGGAGGCACTCCGGTGAAGAGCCAAAACCGGCCTTTGAACCCTTCCAGCAAACCTTCGGCGCAAGGCTCGGCTCAGCGTCAGCTGTTTAGGCCCCAGGTTGGCACCCGCAAGCGGAGTGTGAGAGATTTGGAAGAGTGGGCATTGTACATTTGCGTGGAAGCGCAGATTGGGTGCGAAACCCCGCAAAGGAGAATGAAGTTCATTATGCATTGGATACTAATCTCAGAAGGGTGAAGAGACACATGAGGCCTTGTCAAGGGTATTGAGCCTCGACTACGTAACAATGACAGGACGGTCAAATACGGGCCAGGAGGCCAAACACAGTGGATTTGGTCAAGCGGACATGCATCTTGGTTTCTAACTTGATTCATGGGAGCTGCTGTGTCATGAGTGTTAAGAAAGAGGCTACATATGTTCAGCGTATACTTACAAAGGCCTTCGGAATCTGTTTTATGAGCTGCCAAAAGCAGAAATTGCGGGCAATCTGATGCCTTGGGCATTTTCCGGAGCAGCTTAGATGGCCCTGTTCCATTATTCTCATGCGGACGTGAAGAACTACAGATCTGTCACCCTCCGTAGCCCATGTAGTAGCCGTTCATATTGATAGAACAGAGGTCGGACAAAAGACACTTAGCCGTCGCCGGACATCGGGCACAAAGCCTGGCGATAGCCTCAGCACGGAAAGCTCGGAAGTAGCGAAGTTCATCTTGGCCAACCATTGAAGGGTGCCTGGATCGCTACTTTTGATGATATTCTCAATGGTGGGAAATACCCAATTCAGCATTGGAGAAGTAGGACCTCTTGAGTTGCGCGGCATACGTGAGATCGGCATAATCTCACTTCCACAACTGAGTCGCAAATGTGGATGTGAACGGCCAAGCCACCCATACTTTCTGAATTTCCGAGGAGAAATCAAGTCAAAGGAGTCCAGGAAAGCGTCTCCGTGATGTGTGAAGTTCTTGTTCACGAGGCTACCAAGCCATCAAGCCACTCAAGTGCCTAGACACACATGCCAGGACCATGTGGACTGACCCAAGCTGTAGTCCCCTGCTGCTAGACGAACTGCAATTGGACAAAAGCCAACGAGTGCCACATAGGACGTCGGAACGACGGGCCTCAAACAGGCAAAGTGTGGAACTGCCTAGACATCCAGATCCTGATGCGGCATCCTCGACTATTTGGCCGCGCGATACCGGAGCCACAATGTGTCATGGACAAAGAAAACCAAGTCTTATAAGCGGAAAGGCCCCCGAGGAGGATTTGGCTCAAGGTTTGAAGCACTGATTACGAGCAGAGAAAACTGTTTTGTGTCAAACGATCGAATTAAAATGGGTATTCGCTCCATTTCGTACATCCTAATGTCTATTACAGCATCACCTCCACCTATCCCACAACAAACTTTTAAACCCGCTCGTCATTGTTTCTGACCTGGGTGTCTTCCTCCTCAGAGCCGTCCTCAGGGTCGGTGATACCGGTCATCTTGGTGACGATGACGGCGGCGAACAGGTCACCACTGACATTGGTTGCGGTACGGAATCGGTCAATGAACCAGTCGATGGCGACGACGACACCGTACATTCCACTGGGCGGGATGCCGACGCTCGAAGAGATCATCACGGTCAGGACAAGGGAGGAACTGGGGATGGGAGTGGTGCCGATGGACGCCAGGGTCGACAGCAAGAGGATAATGATGTAGTCGGCCGCGTTGAGAACGTGGCCCTGCGTCTGGGCGAGGAAAACGACGACAATGGGGAAGTAGATGGCAGTTCCGTCCATGTTCACGAGGCAGCCCAGGGGGACGGCAAACTTGGTGACGGTGTTGGGGATCTTGAGCGTCTCGCGGCAGCAGCGCATGGTGACGGACAGAGTCGCAGCAGAAGAGGCGGTACCCCAGGCAGTGAGCCATGCGGGCGAGCACCTGGCCCACATGGTGTAGGGATTCTGGCGCGTGAAGGCGAAGAAGATGATGGGCAGGACGACGAAGAGGTGGAGGAACATGGAGCTGATGGCGCCGCCCATGAGGATGCCGAGGTTGACGCCGATGTCGTTGATGTTCAGCTTGAACATGTTGGGCAAAATGAGGAAGAAGACACCGATAGGCGCGAGCTTGATGAGGAACGTGATGATGATCATGATCATCGTCTCGATTTCGCGGACAGCCTTGACAATGGACGACCGGCCGTCACGGTCATCGAGGAGGTAGCCAATGACGACAGCGCTAACGAGCACGGCCAGAAGGTGGTCCGAAGCGAGGGCGTTAACAACATTGGCAGGAATTAAAGAGTTGAACAGCTCGGTGATGGTGGCGGGGATATCCTGATCCTGGTTTTTGTCCAGCGACTCTCTGTCCTTCTCCGACATGCTGTCCACAGCGATAGACTCGGGCGAAGCGACGTTCATGAGGGGCGCCCAGACCTGGGAAGTCATGATGATCGAGTGAACGATGGCTACGATGGTGGTGATGACGTAGTAGCCGATAGTCCACTTGGCGAGGGCAGCACCACCGTTGGTGATCTCCTTGAGCTTCTGAACAGCAAGGATCATGGCAGTCACGATGAGGGGCAGAACTGGACGCTTGTTAGTCGCGATGCAATTCGGTTGGAACGTTCAAGCAGACAGTGGGCATCAAAGTATTGTCAACGAGAGCGAAGGGACGACATACCGACGGCCTTGAGGGCGCGCAGCCAGAGGTTACCGGGGATGATGAGAATCGTTGTCGCAGCGGCAGGGATGTTGGGGTGGGCGGTCTTGACTCCCAGACCAATACCGACGGCGATGGCGGCGGCGATGATGATCTGCACGGCGGAACCGGGCTCGATGACCGGGTGCCACCACGGCTTCTTCTCACGCACCGGCTCCTCCGTTGAGAAAGACGGCTGCTGCTGGACCTGCTCCATGGAGGAGTTCTCCTGGACAGCCTTGTCGGCAGTGCCATATTCCGACTTCTCCATCGTGGCTGATTCCTTGTGGTGCCTAAGGAGACACGACTTGTTGGACGAAACAGTGGAAGAGTTGAAGGGATGGAGAGAGCAAAAGAGCACGAGAGACTGGCCGTAACAAGGTCACTTCCAAACTGAAGAGGGGAAGGGAGGAGAGGGAGGCATCCAGGCTGGATCAGCGGTTTGTGGGAGGGCTATATACGTGAAGACCAGCGCGGGTCGTGGGTCATGCTGATCCTGGGTTGCACCGGCGGTCTTGTCTATCTACTATCTGTGTGTGGCGAGCCGGGACCGGCTGTCTGCGGTGTAAAGACCCAGATTTGGATTCATCATGGGGGAGGGGGCGAGGATGAGAGGGTTGATAGGGCGATAGGGAGGCAGCTCGCGTGGGCAATTACTGGGAAAGCCGAAGAACTGCCCAGGATGGATTTCACCGAGATAGGGCACGCGTATCTCTGCTCACCCGCCAAGGAGGGATTGAAAAGCTCTGGGAGGGCACAGCAGTTGGCATCTTTCACGCGAAAGGAAGGTGTAAGAGGATCCATTCCATCCCCGCGTTACCCACCAGTCGCGTTCGATGAAGGTCTGTCGACTTGGGGTGACTGGGTCGATCCACGGGTCCGGATTGGGGAGGGTCCAGGGCACACACACGCGTCCGGCGGCGGCGCGAGAGAAGCTGTCTCGACCAGGTCAGCCGGCACGGGCGCTCGCCTGCGACGGGGGTCTAGGTTGGTGGGAGGCATTCCCGAGGTGGCATTGATAAAGGCGAAATCGAGAGCAAGAAGTGGGCATCGGAAGGGCCCCTCTTCCTTGGAGTCGGACAGCCTCGGGCAGAGGGGACGGGTATGGGGCCAAACGACGAGAGATAGGAGAATGGAGGCTGACTGGCCGAGTCAGTCTTCCGCGTCGATACGTTCAGTCTCGGTATTGGCCTTGGCTCGATTGCCCCCTTGGCAGTGACGACGGGGCTTCGATGGCGGAATCTGTCAAAGGTGGCATAGAACGATTAGGGAAGGTCGGCCGCCTTCCGACGGTATGCTGCCGCTGCACTATCGGTCAAGGGCGGCATGGGACTGAGGGCGGCAGGACGGCGCCGAAGAGCCTCATCTATGGCTTGCGACGTTACGGCTTCAAAGCAGACGGCGACAGGACATTGTTTACTCGAACGAACACTAGCCCTCGGCTGTTGGGAATTTCTAGAAAGCGTCGCTGGAAAAGCTTCATTCTTAGGGTTCCCCCACAGTAAGCCGTGCAATCCCCATCGTCTCCTCATCTTGACAGCTGACAATTACAATCAACCGTTCTGCTTGTCGACCACTCAGAAGGCTCGAGAGGGAAGGATTTGTTGTCCAAGACAACCAAGGCTCGTTACCAAGAGACCAAGAGGATACGGGCAATTGGCAGCGTAAGACATGACTCTCTGGACGACGTTGGCGCGACCTTCCCGTCCGCCCATTGGCCCGCTACGGAGGCTGCCGTGCCGCGCCTAGCATTGCCGAGAGGCTCGGCGGGAGCGCGACGACCGGGGTCGGGGATGATCTCCGAAATTCTGGACATGGGGTGGAAAGGAACAAGGAAAAAATCAGCAGAAAAGGCCTTGGCGGCGGTGGTGCGGAGCTCTTCTGTCTGGCTCCCTTCTCTTTGACTTTCCACCCACCTCCGCCGAGGAGTTCCTCCCTTCCGCCTGCAACCACTCGTAACCGCGGGAAAGCGTGAACTTATTAGCTAGCTCACGCTTACCGGGTGAAATGCGCCCTTTTGGTCTTCTAGGGCGTGCTCAATCGCCCCGTCACCGGTCCGGAGACACACACTCCCCAGTCCGTGTCTGTTCATTACGTACAGTGTAACGGGGTGCAAGGAAGTAATGTGGGTAACCGAGCGCCGAGAGCTGTAGGACCCGGGCAGCCTGGAGACCATGGTTGTTGATGACTTGGATCCGCCTAGGGGGGGACGAGGCGCCTGACCACTGACATTCAAGTTGATGGGCTGCTCACCCTGTGCTCTGGAGATTTGGCAGATGAGACGCGTTCTTGGTCTTCATGATGCCTGTTTCTTGTCCTTCTTGACGTCTGGTCCATCTTCCCTTCATCGGTTTGCAAATGAATAACGAGGACGTCACCCGGCCCGGCTTCTGTCATGCAACTCATTATGCGGGGGGAACAAATCTGGGGATTCGGAATGGGTCTTTCTCACGTCTCCTTTGAGCAAGCTTACTTTGAAGGTTGGTGCCATTGCTCCATGTTGATGAATTCGCTTCGTAGGCTCCACAGAGGAAGACGAGATTGCGAGCGGGTTCGAGAACCTCAATGGCGGTGACAACCCATGGAGAGTGGAATGGGTCCACCATGAACGACGAGCGACCTCAACGAAACCTTTCTGTGAAAACTTTCTTACTTCTGGGTGACAAAAAGACGGCGGCGACTCTCAGGTGACTCGTATCAGTAAGGACCCCACAAGTGGACAGACCGGCTGATGAGGACACGGTAAGAGCGCGAAGCGCAGGGCGGACGGAACGACAAGACCGTCGCCACGTAGCGGTCACCCTTACCATGTTTCTGGGACTTCCATGCATCTGTGATTCAGCACTACGCTGCGGCCCGTCGATCGTGAACGTACGGATGATGCAGGCGAAGACTCGAATGGAATCGGCACGGTGCCAAGGTCACAACCAAGGCCGGCAGTGCCAAAGAAGGTCGTCGATCGTTGATCATATCGATTGGATATCACGATGTAGTGCTTGGCGAGAATTGTGTGGTCAAAGATACATAAGAAGATTCTTTGTCTTTCTTAAGACTTTCATCAGCATCACGAGAGCGGGAAAGTTTGACCTCAATGTTAGGTTGCGGATGTCCTCTGCATTTGCACTGAGACAATGGGAAAACCCAATGGGGGAAAACCATCGCCGAGGACAGCTGACTGCATCTTGTGTTTCCAACATGCTGCAAGAGAAAGAAACAAATGATTCGAAAACGTTGCTCTGCGGCCTTTACGGATAGCGAATCAACTAATGAACCGAGCTG
This sequence comes from Colletotrichum chlorophyti, assembly GCA_001937105.1. Classification (NCBI taxonomy): domain Eukaryota; kingdom Fungi; phylum Ascomycota; class Sordariomycetes; order Glomerellales; family Glomerellaceae; genus Colletotrichum; species Colletotrichum chlorophyti. Next base: position 1,117,373 of record MPGH01000011.1, on the reverse strand, counting down.
GAACTCATCGCAACCACATTACGGTAAATCTACGCCGCGACACTCATTGGACCCAACGAGCTATCTAAGCGCAAGATCCTCGTATTATTCCTGTGCTTCTCTCAAGCCTGCAAGTCCTGTAGGCTTCTGCGGAGACCCTGGGCCGCAACGTCCAACTTGGAGCGCCTGGCAAGCTCTGTGTCTTGTTCTGACCCAATCCTCAGGAGTTCAGCTTCGGAGAAGTGCGCGATCGTGGTTGGTGAGAAGGTCTCTGGTAGGGGCGTCATGATATGGCGCTCGATGACTTGCCGGCAAACGTTGTCCACGAATGTCTTCATCGCAACCTGCGGAAAGAGTCATTAAACGATAGCCAAGACGGAGCGGAACCTTAGTGTATACCTTGTAATACGCCTTCAGGCCAGCAAGCGCCTCATTGCATGCCTGTCTCTCCATATCAACACAGATCCTCAGCTGCAAAGAGTTGAGAAGGCGGTCCATGTCTTCAGGGAGGTTGCTGATGTGGCACTTGCCCTTCCAGTCTTCAGCGGTTGCCATGCGCAAAGCTTGCCTGACAGCTTGCTTTTGCGAGTCATGTCGCGCTTTCTGAATGTTGTCGGTGTAGTAATGGTTATATGTAATTGGGTGCTTATTCTCGTCGCTTAGAATCTTGTTGAGTTCCTCAAAAGCACGTGTTCTTGAAGCACCTAATCGCTCATTACAGAGCACAAAAACCTCTCTTCGCAATCTCTCCTCATGAACAAGATTATCAATGGCTTCTTCAACCCAGAGAGACACGTCTTCCAAAACGGTAGAGACATGCTGCTCGGCAATGTTACGCCAGGGACTGGACTGCTCATGGAAAAGCTCAGAGAGAAGGACATTATTGTAGTTGCCCGGCAACTCGCGTCCTCGCGTCTTGAGATACGTCTGTAACTGTAAGTTCGTGTTCAAATGAGACGGTTGGGCAAATTTGTGGTTTACCTGCTGGACCCAGGTCATCATGTCGTCCTCAGTTACCCTGAGCTGCCCGCTCACTTCATTAGTTGAATCGCTATCCGATTCGGCGTGAGGATCACCATATCGAATCGTTCGTTTCTCGCCTTTGGTGCGAACATCATCGGAAAACCGACTGTTTCGCTTGTGGACGGTGGCTCGAAGCCTACAAATATCACGCTCCGAAAAAAAATGCCCCTCCGTTTGGTCGTAGTTACCTTGGAGCGCAGCTTGACACAATTGATAAAAGCGCATGCTAATCTCGGTCATAAATAACCGGACGTCGCTGGCTTTTCGCCGCTCAGGCCCCATCGCCTTCAGTTGCTCCTCCTTGTCGGCGAGAAGGCGCTTGATCTCGTCCCTCACTTTGGGCAACTCTGTTTCGATGTGAGTGTCCAAAAGATCTTGAAGGAAAATGCGGAGTTTGTCCACTCCTACGCGGCTCATGTCCAAATTTTCTGCTTTCCAGGTAGGAGTTGAGAAATACGCCATTTCTAGCTGGGAGCGACGGACACCGCGGCCAGCTTTAAGATCGGAAGGGCTTGGGTTCTTGAGAAGAAAGAAACCGAGCTTCAACTTGATAGAGTCGAGGTTCTTCGCGATAAGGGCAACTTTCGCCTCGGCGCCGTCATTGATCAGGTCGGGCTTTGTGATGATTCCGACAGTCCGTCGGCCGTCCGCATCATACTCGCGGGCGATTCTGACGATACCTTGATTGGCAACGTCGTTGCTAGCTTGAACAACAGCCAAGATGATCGTTCTGGAGTTAGCCAGATAATCTCTGACCATGTTGTGAACAGCTTCGACGTCTGTCTCAGATTGCTCTTCGTTGGATACCGTGATGAGCCCCGGCAGGTCTACCACACTCAACTGCATCCCTATGGAGCCGGTGACCTCAATACGAAGAGCGTCGGAGGCGAAGGCCGGGGCGTCGGCGAAGTTGCTAAAGCCCCGGACACCTATAAGCCTGGAAACCTGCTCGATGACTACGGGAAGGTCCGACAGGTCCTCCTGCATCTCGTGCTGGTATTTCTGTAGCACTTTCTGAGAAGACGCTTCGCGGGAGTTATGTGGGCGTATAGTCGCATTCGCTTTGAACGGAGCGCTAGAGTGACGCAGTATGATCTCAGTTGGAAATCTGGTGCAAAGACCGTCCTTCCGAGGAAACGGAATGCCGGTGATGCCTTCCAAGACAGAACTCTTTCCAACCGACTGATCCCCACAAACCACCAACTGAGGCAAGTCGATGAGGTCGCTGATCCCATTGGCTCGTAACTTGTCGATCTGACTCAACCGTTCACTTGACTTGTTCGATTGAAGTCTTACAGGTAGACCTGGAGGCCTGTCAGGGCTTGGCGTAGTCATAGTCATGGTTATCAAAAACTTGTCTTTTGGGTGAAGGGGCAATAATGCGATGAGAAAACCGTGCCGGGCTGGAGAAGACCTGGTTTGTGTTTGGAATGCGCTGTTCACTTAAATGCAGCAACTCACATGATATCTAGTAGACGACGCGGACATGTGAAGCCTCGCTCCAGTAACAGGAAACATGTAAGTTCCCATATACATGCTGAGTTCAGAATATGATAAAGATATTTTCGTAAAGAGAGCCAACTAGCTGTTGTTTCTTTGAGATCGGAAGGTTTTCCACTCGCCTAGGTTCTGCAGGCTGGAGGCGTATGTAAATGTTTGTCTTTGATGCGGTTGGGCTTCAGAAATGGTAAGATCGAAAGAGTTTGAATTGCTATAAAACACCGCTTCCGATTTATCGACAAAAAAAAGCAAAAAAAAGGGAATCTAATGAAGTCAGCTCTTGCATAAGATGCTTCCTCAGAGCGCGAAAGCACCGAATGTCGCCGCGAATGCAAGGTGTATGTTTGACTGATTAGCCTCGAGACGCCGAGAAACTCCCGACCCAGGAGGCAAGATGAGGAAGATTAACAAACGATCTTCTTGTTACACCTCGAATAGTCCAGATTACAATAGTTGAAAGTGAATGGAAAGGGAGATCAAGCAAACTGTCATTATAACACCATACTCAGTCCTCGTTCAAACATGGCATCCATATTGAATCGGGTTGCTTAGAGCATGATGCCTGTCAGTTTACCGCCTTTGGTACCTCGGAAGGTGTCACGGCTTAGGTATGCGTTGCCCAGTCGACGTTCGGAAATCAATCTCTTTTCGACGTCGGCATATATCACCAAGCTATCGCCGATTTTAACTCCATAGCGGCCTCGAGGATCCTCATCTATTCACTCCCAAATAAGAATAAACCTTCAGCGTGAGAATAAAGCTTGAGAGAAACACTCGATTAATCGGGTATACTTTGGCCACCAGAAGATGAGCGAAAGTACTATCGAACTAATGCTGCCCTTGTGTCCGATCGAACAACCAAACAAAACTGATATTCTGTACACTAAGATCCCGTGTCATGAGTACTTAAATTAGTAAGGATCTCCGGTCTTCCTATTATGGAAAGCTAAGTTGAAGGTCATAAATGCTACCTTTAGGATTACACACGGTATACCTATGCCTGAATACCAGTTACATTTCCTACCAGCTGGTTTTGGTAGCATACGTTGTCAAAGAGAACAGAGGCAAAGCGACGCCTCTTGATCTAGTACATTAAGGGCATCAGAAGCAATCGCTGATTCTTGCCGTTGAAAATTTTGTGCGACAACCTGAGACACTGAAATGATTCAATAAGCTGAGCTCGAGAAAAGCGAAACTACACATGCTATATATTATACTTGCTCGTTGGCCCTTTTGACTATGTAATTGACACAGAACCGTCTGCATTCTTTTGCCATCAGACTTGAGTAAAAACTAGGGTACCCTTTGGGGGGACCATTGACCAGTCCCGATGTTTTCAAGGGTCAACAACGGCACTGACTTTGCGTGAGCCTTCGTTCAATTATCATCCACAAACTGGTAGTCAGTTCGTGTTTTTAAATATCTTGAAATAACGCTGTTTCGTAGAACTGACTCAGATCAAAGCTCCCTTCCACTAGGTCCGGTCTGCCATGAGATTCAGGGCACTCAACATGATAGCGGCCGGTGGATGGCTGAGAGCTGTAGACGTAATATATGTTAGCATACCCCTGAGAAGGCAACGACACGCCGCTCGGCGGCCGGAAACAGAATTCCGTTCCTTCGAAGTTGTTTAGAGAATCCGAAGTAGGGTCGAACACGAATTCGCCCGAGAAGATCTTGGTCATAGCCATCTCGGGCGAGGCAAGGAAATGTTTGTGGCTGGGTTGCCGTCCAGAACCCAATTAGTCCGGTCGTAAGCTCCCTCGGCCAGCCATCCTTCGAAAATCGGTTGCAGAATTCGGAAATTAGAGCCGAAAGGCCTGGAGTGAAAGGTCCGTTTACCGTAGCCTCCAAATTCGAGAGGTTGATATCGATGAGTCTGTCATACTGGGCGCCTGGGTCTGCGCGCAGTTCGGAAAGAGCCGAACGCACGGCATCGGCAATATTGCCCCTACGTGTAGCCCGAAGATATGCATACATGGCCTCCGAGTATGGGAAAACCCTGCCAAATTGTCAGTATCCACGATCCCCTGTGCTTAGGATATGACATCTCTCTTTCAGTCAAGTGACCAAAAATAATTACATTTCGGCGTCGCCCACCCTGAGAGCTCACCGGTCAACCGATAGCCAATGATATTAGGCGCCGTCAACTCAAACGGCAAAGCATACATCACATCAACCGCATCGGCGCCTCCCACACCAATGGCAAATGCCTATACCGCCCGCACTTGGCGTATGCGAGTCCGTACCGACCATCATATCCGCCAGGAACGCGAAATTCTTCAGTACGGTCTGATGAATGATACCGGCGCCGGGCTTCCATAACCCGATGTTGTACCTGCTCGCGGTGCTGGAAAGGAAGTTGTAGACATATTTTGCGTGCTTAGAGCTTGCGAAAAGTCTTCTTCCTGGCCCGTTCTGCCCACGATTAGATAATCGCAGTGCACCGTTGTGGGCACCGCTGTGGCCTCGAGCCCGGCAGACATTGACTGGATGATGGCCGTTTAAGCTGTGGCATCTTGCCATGCGGCCCGCCGCGACCTGAGCTTGAACTGCGTCCTACCGCGCTCTAGCCTCTCGTCCCCGACGTTGTCTGCGTACGCGAAGATGACTTTCTCCGCGTACGCGAGAGGTCTGCCGATTCTGTGTGCAAAATATTACTGTAACGCTGCTTTTTGTTGTTGAGGATGGTGGCTCAGGGGCAGATGGGAAATCATGCCAGCAGCATAACTTATATCTTTCTCCAATACGATGAGCGATGTCCTTTTAGTCAAACAACACGGTTTGACTCGTAAAGGTTGAGCTCAGCTCTGGATGCCGCGGCGCTCGTCGTCGCCAGGTTTCGTTGGCAAGTGAACACGTCCACATTGGTGGGAAGCCCGGTGAGGACAAGCGTGAAAGGGACTTGGAAGGCATGGATAGCATCGTGAATACTTAAACGCGGGCTTGAGCCTGCCAAATACCTTACATCGTATTTGTTGATGGCGGGACGCGGCTACTTTTCAATCACGATCCCAGGCATAATCCGAGCTGTGGCGCCGGCGTGACTAGGACGTCGTTCATCGGGTTGACGCGATACCGAGCTCCTACCTGACGGGTGCATCCGATGTACGCCAACCTCATCACGAATCGGTGACAACTATAACGACGATTTCTCGAGCATTCGACGATGATGGTTAGTTGCCTATCCTTCCATGATTGTAATCGAGAGTGCTGTCGTGACAAATTTGTAACAAGTATAAAAGGAGCTAGACTCAGCCAGACGCGAGTCACCTGTCACTCCCTCAACAATCTCTGGCCTCAGGACTGATCTGCATTTTTTACAGGCGTCAAGGTAACGAGGCAACCCCTTTCCAAGACGCCACCGTAATGCTTTGCCCAACGAGATCAACGAGTCAGGGTCGTCAGCCAACTGGCCCTGTCTTGGTAAGCTGATGATGCTGCAAACTGAGCTGCGTGTGCTGCAGGCAAGACCCGGGTTATTCATGGCCTAAGACCAGGCGTTGGTTCCATAGTCACAGGAGATGGGGACAGGACGGAGAAGTGGCACTGGCTAATGAGGCCGAGCCTTGATGCAACGCAGCTCATAATCTATTTCTATCAACTACTAAGCTCGAGAATAGATTGAGTCATTATGGGGCAGTGGAAACGCTGACGTAGAGTTCTATTCTCAAGCCAACCTTCATGCCCAGAAGACCCTTGACCGATAGCCTCACACAAAACCCCCAAGTATTAGACAGCTTTAGGTCTATTCGGAATTCGTGACGGATCGTACGGATTATGCTACCGACAACCCCCGAGGCTCAGCCGAGTTGACTCGCCGCAACTCATATCGTACATTTCCACTAGAGTGGGGAGATAGATTACCGACTCCAAAACCAGGCTTATAGTCATACAATGCAGCAAAGAAAAGACGCAAGAAGGACCGAGGAGCCGATTAAGCCAGGGCTTGCTCGTTGCTGTTTGGTGGAGGCGCGGGTACCTTTTTCAGGATTGTCAGTATGTGTGACCAGGCGCGGACCAAGCCCAGAGTATCAAAAAAGGTAGACTCACCTCCAGTTTTGTGCTGCCCGACATGAGCTTACCGAAACCGATTCCAACACCCTCGATCACGGCAAGAAGCACGGCGCATCCGATAGCGCCGTTCCTTGCCGACTTGAATCCGCCTCTTATTGCCAGAGCTCCGCCGGTCAAGAATCCGGCGCCGATCGCGTTCCACGGGTCTTCCTTTTGCCGGATGCCCTTAACGGCGCAGTCGGCCAAGCTGAAAATTCCTCCCCAGGCTCCGAAGTTGCCGCCTAATACCGGGGCTCGCATCTTGATAGCTGTGATGGCGCCGATGCGTCGCTCGCCGTACGGGCTGTTGCGGAAGCCCTTGATTCCGTGCCAGATCGTGCCGCCGATCGCCGGGAGGGACGTTAGCTTGGTGCCAGAGGATGGAACGCGCAGAAGGGGCGAGGCGGAAATCGAGACTTACTCCCATGGCGAAGGCGCCGCCAAAGTCATTCAGGATGACCCAAGGGCAGGGATCCCGACCGTGATCAAGAGACATTGTGTTTGCTTCGTAAGGGGGACGGACGTGGAGGAGATTGGTTCGTGGGCCGGAGGAGGCGTTAAAGGTGTGGCGGTTGGGCAGATCGTGAAGGATGGAAACATTTGGCGGCTGAGGATTTCGATATGGGTCCTCGTCACTTGGCCAGTGCTTCGCGTTGCGCCGTGTTCAGTTTTTTTTTTTTCTTTTTTCTGACTTCAGGCGCATCACGTGACACCGGTCGCGCTCCCGTAAAGCCCCACTCTCCGGCAGCAGAAAAATTGACTACTTGCAAGGGAACGATTAGTGTACCATGTATGTGGTCATCCAGCTCGCCCCACCATGACGCACTGCGAAGCATAAGCCAAGCCACATAGTGGCGCTCCTCCTCAGACGGCAACATGTGTGTGGCTTATCTTCTTTCTTACCTGGACTCTGGTTAATTATTACTTCCTACCTGTGAGACTGGAAAGTGACGTATCTACAACTTAGGGACTCTGTTTCCTCACGGGTCGTTATCTAGTTCTCTACTTGTTAGATTATCTTTTTGTGTCTCCAGCTATTGCACACATTTCCTGAAGGCCCACCTTGGCAACGTACAGTGTTGAGGGCGACATGGCTTCATGCTCATTAGGATCTTAGTTTTGAGCAAGAAACTCGTTTACTGCTATACTTCACTAAACATGAAGTCCCCGACTGCTGCCGCGGAAAGTGTTGAGCTATATTGATAATACTTCGTAGAGGCGGAGCTTGTCTACCTACACAGATCCTCTACCTTGCATCCCCTTGGATCCTTTTCCGCTTCCTTCGCAGGGCACTGCCGGTTCGAAAGTCAACACCAGTTTGCTCCTAAAGCCTACCACAGCAGCTACCTCCTGGGTTCAATCCTCGATGTCTACCTCAGAAGGTCCTGTTCCCATAGTAGACCGACACGGGCGTCCGTCCTCTCGAGCCATATAGAAAGTGTCGTATCTGCGTTCCGCCCATCCAGCCTTCCGTAGCTTCCATTATATGCTGCGCCCCGCAGACTGTCAGATCTGTTTCGCGCTGTCTCGTGAGATCTCTCGCGCAAGGCCGACCGTGTCTCGCAGAAGGTCTTCCCTCCGTGTCCTCTCTGTTGTCCCTTGAAACAGCCAAGCAACTCGGTGTTGTCCCTCCTGCTAACCAAGGTGCCTTGTCATTTTTTTTTTCTGATGGGTTCGGTCACGTCGTGTTGCTTGCGTCATTCTCGCTTCTTCCGAGTTTGTCATACGCTTTCTCGTCATCTCGTTTCTCGACGCAGTTCGATTCCCATCTGCAAAGCAGCCCGAAAGCACCCCAAGGGTGTCCTATTCTACGGCCCATTTGTCCATCGGTTGTAGACTCGATTTCGCGGTCGCAGGTCGGGTGGTTTTCAAAGCGTTCCCTTGTGGTTTGTGGGTGGTAGGCCTAGGAGCCCTGTGCGCACCCGTGGCCCGAACAGCAGACAGACGCTGGTCGGCGTTGACTCTTCTTCGCTCTGCGAATACCCCGGGCCGAAAGACATGCCCATTGCTGCAGACCTGCCAGCTTATTTGAGCTGATTGTGTGAAGTGCACACTCGTAGTGTCCCCCTTGCTAGAGTACTGAAGCCACGCGAGCGAATATCTGGCTGGGCCGGGATCAAATGGCTCGTGCCAAGTGAGAAGCCCTTTGCGGGCCTGCTGCTCCCAGGGTCGTGAATCGCTTGGACGGAGACGACCAGCATCAAGGAACGTCGAGGTAGCCAAACCCTTGACTGCTGGTTATACGGACCCAGGTTTGAGCATCTTGCAGATAAGAACGATTACGAGGATATTGTCGGCCAAATGGGGGTCAAGCGGACGCAATTATGATAAGCGCAGTTTCACGGTAGGGGAATTGGGAAAATCTAGAAAAGGAAGGTGACTGGCAAGAAGAGAGAGAGTTCCCATGACGGGAACTGATGCCAAAAGCCACCTAGCATGATAGGCCCACCAAGCACGGCGTGAAGACCGGTTCTGGTATACTTACATGCCTGTACCCTGATGCTTACAGGACGTTGGAGGCAGGACCAACACGCTTCAGACGAGAACCAGGCCATACATTAGATTAGAGTTGATTGACAGAGCATCCCAGCGCACCAACCGGCGGTGACCCCGTGTTCCCCGAGCTTACGGGTTCCTAGCTCTTCCTTGTAGCCAACCAGCCGATCGCGCTGTTCAGTTCCTTTTTAGAACGCTTCGCATTTGCTGTACACCTTGCCAACACAACTCTAACTCTTTGCCGCCAATTTCGACTTCGTGGCCTCGAACTGTGCCAGCGCGTCACGTCAGGGAATCGGAGCCCTTGAGTAAGCGATTTGGCCCAGGACATTGGTGCACGAAAAGGCGACCCGCTTAGCGAGCTTATCAGTCCGGGGCAAGGGTGCACTTGAGGCTTATTCTTCGAACCAACACGGGATGTCCACCGCAAAACCATAGATTTCGCGAGACTGAAAACACTGTGTACGTCGCAGAAAGCGGAGAAGATAGTCAGCCCTTCCACTATCTCATTATTGCTGACCAATTTGGTGCTTGCGGTCGCGTTAAGGCATGGGCGAAGTCTGGGTTCCACTCCTGCAACAGCGTGCCATTACTTTGTTAAGCACGTGGAATCCACGAAGGCAACACCAAAAAGACCTGGTCTGGGTTCAAAGTCTTCATCGCATCCACCCACTTCCTCCCTGGTGTTTATACGTATTCTAGGAAGGAATGATAGAGTCTCCCTCGACCTGCCTGTGTTTCCCATGAGCGTACCAACAACAGACAGCCCCCAGTACATTCGGGCGCACCCTGCACTTCCACCATGACAGTTATTCAGAACCAATTGTCATACTGCGATGCTTGCCCGGCACCTGTGCAGCAAGTCCGATCAAAGGCCGTTGCTGTACGATGACTAGTTAGATGAGCCAATGGGCTTGCTGACCAGAATGCGGCAGGCTGTGCTTAACGGCAGAAGAGCGACATTCAATCGGGTGGTCAACCAGAGAGGTAGCCTCTCCGATCCTTCCGTGCGTGAGACCACTTACTTAGAGAGATGCCAGCCGTGGTGGCTTTGATATGCTAACCATATCCAGAGCAGTCTGAACCTGCCGAACCTTGACTATTAAACGGGTGCGGTCCGGCTCTCAGACCTCGCTTACACCACCACTGCCCGCCGTCAACATTACAACTACGGGCTCGCGTTCCACGCCGCGAAAGTTGACGGGCTTCGGGCACAGCTGCGCTCGAGCCTGGAGCAGGTCGACTCCCAACGTCCATTCTCGAGCACTCTCGTACCCTCCGTGGCCTTTACCTTCACCGGACAAGGCGCGTCCTACAAGTCTTCGAATCTGCAGCTATTCCACCACTCGCCCGTCTTCCGCTCGCAGATCCTCACGCTCAACGCCCTCGCGAAGCGGCTTGGCTTCCCGTCCTTCATCCCGGCAAACGACGGCAGTCACGATAAGGACTACGACCACGGCGCGGTTATCACGCAGGTCGCGCTCACCAGCGTGGAGATCGCGCTGGCCAAGTACTGGGAGTCTCTCGGGATCAAGCCGGACATTGTCCTTGGCCACAGCTTGAGCGAATACGCGGCTCTCTGCGTCGCGGGCGTTCTCTCGGCGAGCGACGCCATCTGCCTCGTGGGCAAGCGGGCAGAGATGCTGCAAGAGAAGTGCGAGGCCGGGAGCTACGGCATGCTGGCTGTGCAAGCGCCCTTGGACGAAATTAAGGCTGCTGCAGGAGCCCTAAATTATGGGATTGCCTGCATCAACAGTCCCAATCCCACGGTTCTCGGGGGTACTTGGCAAGAGCTGGAGGCCGTGAGAGCAGCTCTCGGCAACAAGGGGCATCATTGCGCCACGATCGACGTGCCGTTCGCTTTCCACTCTGCGCAGACTGACCCCATACTGCAAGACTTTGAGGCATATGCCCGAGAAGGCGTCCTTGTCCGCGAACCCAGAATCCCCATCATTTCGCCACTCCTCGCCAACGTTATCTGCGACGGCAAGACTGTGGACAGTACGTATCTGCGGAGGGCAACGAGGGAGACCTGCGACTTTCTCGGGGCCGTCAACAGGGCTCTGGAGATTGGGATCATCGACAAGGACGTGTTCTGGATCGAGATGGACCCCCATTCGGTGAACACCAGCTTCTTGAAGGCGATTCTCGGGCCAAACTGCGTTGCTCTTACTTCGCTCCGGCGTAGAGAAGACAGCTGCACTACCCTTGCCGACAGTCTTACTGCATTACATTCTGCCGGTCTCGAAGTTCACTGGAAAGAATTCTATCGTCCATTCGAGAGCAAATTAAGGCTGTTGGACTTACCTACGTACAGCTGGAATAACAAGAACTACTGGATTCAGTACGACGGGGATTGGGCTCTTATGAAAGGCAACACGTTCTACGAGGGCCCGAAGCAAACCAAGGCTGCGCTGTCGCTAGTATCGTTTTTCCAGACTTCGCTTGTCCAGGCCATCATTCATGAGGAGTTTCACGGCACGTCCGGCACCATGACGATGCAGTCGGATCTCATGTCCGCGGACATTTTCGCTGCGGCTCACGGCCACAGCATGAACGGATGCGGCGTCGTCACCTCGGTGAGTGATGTCCTCAATCTATGCCACACTTGTTGCGTCTCTAATACTAACACATGATGAACCAGTCCATACGCGCGGATATCGCTTGCACGCTCGGCGAGTACATGACGAAGAAACTAGGAACTCCCGTCAAGTACGAACATCTCAACATCGCCAACCTGAAAGTCGCCAAGGGCCTCGTTGCACAGACCGACACCTCGCGGCCACAGCTCATCCGCGTCACCGCCAGCACCAGCAACATCGCCAACGGCATCAAAATGCAATGGCACAACGTGGACAGCAACGGCACAACCGGGCCGGAGCCCTTTGCCACAGCCACCGTCCTCTACGGCGATGCCGACGAAAACCTCAAATCCTGGGTTCCTATCACGCACCTCGTCGAAAGCCGCATCGAGACCCTGCAAGACATGGCGCGGAAGGGCCAAGCCACGCAGTTCTCCCGCAAAATGGCCTACAGCCTCTTCGCCTCGAGCCTCGTCGACTACGCGGACAAGTACCGCGGCATGAGCTCGGTCGTCATGTACGAGTTCGAGGCCTTCGCGGACGTGCAGCTCACCACGGAGGAGGGCGGCGTCTGGACGGTGCCGCCGTACTTCATCGACAGTGTGGCTCACCTCGCCGGGTTCATCATGAACGTCACCGACGCCCACGACACGGCGGGTAATTTCTGCGTCACGCCCGGCTGGCAGTCTATGCTCCTGGCGAGGCCGCTCGAGGCCGGGGCGCAGTACCGGTCGTACGTCAAGATGATTCCGTCTCGGGATGACGCGGGTGTTTTCTGCGGGGACGTGTACATCATGAGAGGGGGGGAGATTGTCGGCATGGTTGGGGGTATTCAATTTCGTCATTACCCCAGAATCCTTCTCGATCGATTCTTCTCTCCCCCGGACTCCATTGCCGCGAAATCATTTGCCTCGTCGCAGATTCCGCAGGAGCACTCTTCGCCGAAGCGAAATGCCCCTCGCCCGGTATCATCAACTGCTTCCTGCGGCAAACAGGCCTTCTTGGACGGAACGCGAAGCCCTGTCTCCGCTTTGGCCCCGTCTATCGACTCATCGTCCGGGCCTTCGAGCATCGCTTCTGCTCCCGTGAGTGAACCGGAAAGAAGTGAGACTCCCGTGACAGAAACGGACCGAAGCCCAGAGAAGACGCCGCCCGCTTCCGAAGACCCCCAAGAGCATCACAGTCAAAGCGAAACTCATCATTGCTAGTCAGACGGGTATTGATGTTGCGGAATTGAGCGACGACACGAGGCTCGGGGACGTTGGCGTGGACAGCCTCATAAGTCTGGTCATTGCTGAGAGGTTCCGTGGAGACCTCGACATTGTGGTGAACAGCAGTTTGTTTTTGGAGTATCCGACTTTGGGTGCTCTCAAGGAGTGGCTTCGGGAATATTACAACTACATGGATTTTAGGTTTCATTGATGCAAGTTGGATTGACTCAGGGATGTCTGCTCTTGGATCTCGAGAGGGAGTCTGTTTTAGNCATCAATGCCGACATCTACAAGACACTGCATTCTGCCGGAGACGCATACCTGATGGGGACCGAGATCGAAATGTCTTGGAACGGCACTCGTCGACTACTCCCTCAGAGGTGCCAGAGTACCCCGGGTCCGTGCAGGTTGCGGTCATCATGGCTTGCATCCTGAGCGCCATCTTCCTTATGTCTCTGGTGAGGTCCCAGTCCCTCCCCCCTTCAACTTCTCTCAATCCAGCCAACCCCTTTGGACCCTGTGAACACCTGTACAGATAATTAACTCAAACTCTCAACTCCTAAGGACCGAACTATCATCGCAACAGCCATCCCCCGGATGACGGACGAGTTCCACAGCATCCAAGACATCGGCTGGTATGGCAGCGCCTTCATGGTCACAACGTGCTGCTTCCAGCTCCTCTGGGGCAAGGTCTACACCTTCTACCCGGCCAAGTACGTCTTCCTCGCGCTCCTCGGCCTCTTCGAGATAGGCTCCGCCATCTGCGGCGCGGCGCCCAGCTCGCTAGTCTTCATCATCGGGCGCGCCGTCGCCGGCATGGGCAGCGCGGGGATCCTGTCCGGCGCCATCGTCCTCATGATGGGGGCTGTGCCCCTGGCGAAGAGGCCGCTGTACAACGGCTTCTTCAGCGCTGTCCTGGGCACGTCCTCAGTGGTCGGCCCGCTCCTCGGCGGCGCGTTCACAAGCAGGGTCAGCTGGCGGTGGTGCTTCTTCATCAACCTCCCCATCGGGGGCGCGGCCATGGTCGTCATCTTCTTCGCGCTAAAGCCCACCCCCGCGGCGGTCCCGAGGCTCACAGTCCGCCAGCAGAGCAGCTGGAGAAANGGGGGGGGGGGGGGGGGGGGGAATTACGTACGACTGGAACAGCTGGCGCGTTATTCTCTTACTCGTCTTGTTCGCTGTCTGTCTGGTCGCCTTTATTGTGGTAGAGGTTCTGAGACAGAAGAATGCAACTATCCAGCTGGAGGTTATTAAAAACCGCACCGTTGTTTCGGCTATGTGGTATATGTTCTGCCTCGCCTCGACAATGCTCCTCCTTATCTACTACCTCCCCATCTGGTTCCAGGCCATCCAGGGCATGAGCGCTGTAGACTCCGGTATCGCTACGCTCCCGTTCGTTATCTCCCTTATAGTCGCGAGCACTCTGTCCGGCCAGCTTGTGGGCCGCCTGGGCTACTACACGCCCTTCACTATGCTCTCGCCCGTCCTGATGCCCGTCGGCGCGGGGCTCCTTTCGACGTTTAAAGTCAACACGGTGCAGCGGGAGCTGGATCGGGTTCCAGATCATCCTCGGCTTCGGCATCGGCCTGGGCCTCCAGCACGGCCCCATCGCCGTGCAGACGGTGCTCCAGCGGAAACACGTCCCGATGGCGGTCTCGCTCGTCTTCTTCTGCCAGCAGCTCGGGGGCGCCATCTTCGTGTCTGTCGGCCAGAACGTGCTCAACAGCAAGCTCATCGAGGGGCTCACCGACGTCGTCAAGGACCTGGATCCGCAAACCATTGTGAACACCGGCGCAACGGCCCTGCGCGACGTCCTACCCGCGGCAGACCTGCCTATGGTGCTTGTCAAGTATAACGAGGCGATCCGATGGGTGTTTATCGTCGGCGCTGTCACGGCATCGCTGTCGGCGCTGGGATCCTTCACGTTGGAATGGAAGAGCGTGAAGGGCGACGAGAAGCCCAAACCAACTGGTAAGGACGAGTGAGCCAACAAGCATGAAGATGGTTTGAGGCCTGGAGAGTACAATATTCCGATTCTGGAACAAGGCATTTAGGCATTGTAATACCATTCCGTGAGGGCGACAGACTTTGTATCAAATTTCGAGAACGGTAGACTGTGTTTATCCAGGCAGTGTTTCTGGTGTCAAAAGGAAATAGGGTGTGGAAGGGCATCCGCTAATAATAAAGAAAAACTTATTGGACCTTCCTCTTTGCCTTGTCCGCAATCTCCTCAGCCTTCTTAGCCGTAGCCTCAAGCACCTTCTTGACCTCCTCCAGAGTCCCTTGAACAGCTTCTCGCCCTCGTTTATGTACTTGTCGGCAGCCTCTCTCAGCTGCTTTAGCTTGGGGAAGATGTAGTCGCCGTCGGTGATCATCTCGAAGTATTGGTGCAGACCGGCAAAGCCACCAATCTGGGACCCCTTGGACTTAGCCTGGTCCACAGCGTCACTGACGTAGCTCTCCAAGCAACCGAGGCCACCAAACTCAATGTTCAAAGACCTCGTTCACATTGCCTTACTTTAAGGTATCAATATTCTTCTCGACCAGCTTCTTAACTTAAGAGTAGAAGGGAGATAGAACATGTCAGCGGTGACGTACCACAAAACCGTGGAGCGCGCTTAGAAGACGGAAGGCTCCAGCTTAGCCAGAGCTCCAAGTCGGGCTTCAGCCCGTGACACATAGTGTGGGATACATAGCAGTACCATACAAGAAACCTAAAAACCGAAATAATGTCAACACCTATAGAGCTGGGGAGAAAAAGGCCGGGGCCGTGAAAAGCAGTCGGCAACGGGCGCAGGGCCCTGGGCTGATTGGCCGGACGAGCGCCATGCCGGCCGCGCGGTCTATTGCCGCGGCTACCAGAGCCGGGGGGAATATGATTACGTGTAGGCAAGCTAAGGCACGAGGTCTTCCGCTAGAGCGGTGGGTGTCGGCTTTCTTTTTCGTATTCTTTCCTCTTGGCTGACATGTTGTGACGGCGGTCGCCGAGACGTGCTGTGAGGTGGGAGGTTGGGAAAAGTTTTGGGAACATAGCCCGATACTTGCTGCTGCTTCTGTTTGGGACGTTGGGTTTACTTGCATGCATGTAAACCCCTTACCCGAACGACGTGTTCCTTGCAGATGCCCTTCCCGAACGAGCACGTCAGGTCTCAGGGGGGGGGAACCCGGGCAAGTCATTATTAAGGTATATTAGTCATCGAGATGTCATCAGCGTTGTTACAGCCTGCTCTGTTGGTTGCTGATAGTGGCTTTGTGTGGAATTGTAAGGGTTGATTATATTGTGCGTTCATGGGCTGTGTGTCTGTGTGCTTGATGCTTTTGTAAATCTAATTCCTGTATGCCCCAATCCCTTCTGGCTCTGCCTGAGGAGTGGTGGGCCAATTACCTAAAGCTCTTACTCTGTCCTAGGTACGAATGACTAAGGATCTCCTATCCCTATAGGCGACAGGCCTACTGGAATGTCCCTACCATTTCGGCAATAGGCATTACTAAATCTGCACGGGAAAACGAAATGGTGAACAGGAGGGGAGGCAGTGATCGATCTGCTCGGTTGCTAGGCAGTTAGGTGGTTAATAAAATCATAAAGGGAACAAAGAACTTAAACCCTTAGGGAAGATATTATTTATATCCTATAGAATCCAGTTATAGAATTTTTAGTTACTATATTATAGATAATTTCCAAAGACGATTTCGAGTCCACTCACCCTGCCTCCTCACCCCGCTTACCCACAACGTTCTCACCCTTAAAGCAGCGTCACTGGGTGAGCCTTGCGAGAGCCTTAAACGCAGGATCCGTGGAATATAGGGCCTACTTTGGGGGATTCCGAGCCACGTCTAAATTACCTTGACCTCACCCCGGTCTCACCCAAACCATCGTGGAGGGTGAGCAAAAGCGGCGAGACTGACCCAGCTCACCCCATTGGCTAGAGAGTGACGAGCCGAGGAAGCTCTGAACGCAGATTCTACGGAATGGCTGAGGACATACCGGTCGGCGGCAGATACGTCCTTGATTACAAGAAATATTATGCCCGTGCTACGCCGTGTTTAGTTCTGATATTTCCTGATCACTCGGGTAAAAGCTTTGCAAAGTGGAATATCCTTAAATACCTGCCACGGTTCATCACCCCCCTCACTGGAACATACATTTCACCATCAATGATCAGAACTTGTTACACTTACCTTGGGCAAATTCAATGTCGTTGTTAGTGCATTGATCCACTTCTGGCATTATATTGAAGATAAATCCAAGAAATTGCGAGAAGCAGCGGCACGGCTCAGTGCCTCGGATGTATCCGAAATCTAGTCTCATGTCCCATCGGCCACATCCGGACCATATTTGCTGATTCTTCCAACGTGAAGTGATTGGCATATACACAGGCACACTCATCGCCTCTAAGTTAGATGTTCCATAGGCACTTCCATCGGCTGCGTTCAAAGTTACGTTTCTCCATGACGTAGGCGCACTGCGAGTTCAACCTCGGTCACTGATGAGGTGGCCCTTCACTGAACATGGCGACGAGAACGACCTACACTGAGGCGGCACCGATTCTAGAAAAGAGAAACACGCAATGGAGAAATCTTCTCGTTGGCGCTTGCATGAATTTAATCCAAGCTAGGTAATAACCTGGTATCTCTGCTATCGCTTGCAATCGTACCCAACCGGTCTGTTCATACGAAGAGGTTGACTAACAGAAGAGCGCTCCAGTGACCACCCTAGGACAACCGATGGAGGTTATCAACACGCATGCAAGTGTGATATTTCGCTTTCGGATTTCATTGGGGCGAACTGCGTTTCTGACTCGGGAGTCCCAGGCCAGTGCAAACAGAAATGACACTCTCTCTGAAGCCTCCAGGAAGACGTGGGCTCGTGCTGGGTTCCGGGGGTTTTTTTACCAGGGTCTCAAACCATGGGTGGGCCAGCAGTTTCCCGACTCGTCGACTGTCTCGTGGAACTAATAAAATGCCTCTCAGGCGTGGATAGAGGCTTCGACAAGAGGTGTAATCCTCGTCTTGACCTCGACAGAGGTGGAGTACTACGCCAGAAGATTCGGGTTCGGACACAGCGCCGCCGGCGTCCTTGGGGGCATCGTCGGCGGCGCCTCACAGGCATATCTGACCATGGGTCAGTCAACCCCCTGAAACAACATCTCGGCGTGACCCAGTTTGGCGCTGACTGTGTGTTGAAAAAGGAGTCACAGCATGTATGAAGACCGTTCAAGTCACACGGCAAAAGGCTACCACGACGACGGGCAGAACGCCAGGGCCGATGGAGGTCTTCCTCCAGATCTTACGAACCAGAGGCATCCGCGGCGTCAATGCCGTCGCGCTGCGGCAGATTACGGGTTGGTCGTCGCGCATCGGCATCTCGAGGGTCGCGGAGGGCCGGATCCGGTCGGCGACGGGCAAGGCGCCGGCGGAGAAGCTCGCGGCCGGGGAAAAGATTTGTGCTTCTGTGTTTGGGGGCGCGCTGAGCTGTTGGAACCAGCCCTTCGAGGTTTGTCTTTTCCTCTTGCCACCCTGTTTGGGCGGAAAGAGGCTTTAAATACGCATTGTTGCCGGTGCTAATGAGGTGTTAGGTTGTGAGGGTAGAGATGCAGTCGCTCAAAGCGGAGTCGAGCCGCCCAGAATCTCTGATGATGGCGTCGACTTCGAGGTATATATATGCGACCTCTGGGATCTCGGGTTTCTCCAGGGGGTTTGTTCCTCGGTTTGGGGTTGCTGCATGGGCTACGGTGTGTATGGTCTGGTTCGGCGACATCGTGAAGGAGGCCATCGGGTCAAGAAGAGTATAAGCAGTTGTTGCGCGTTCGCAAGTCCATGGAGAAGGTTCACACGGTATACGTGCTGACAGTCGTCAGATAATGCAAACGTCAATTCATGCAAGCCGTATCATAACTAGTACATCGCAAATTCGACACCTCGTGAGACCCAACCATCATCAGACGCCGAGACACAACAAAACCATGTAAAAACAAACAAAGAAGAAAAAGAAAAAAGGATCAGATTCCACCCATTCAATTCTGCCATCCGGCCATGGAGCTGCTCATCTCCCAGTCTCCACTGGCGCACTGCCTCCAACTGGACGAAACGGTGCATTCTTCGGGCTCCAGCGTGCCGTCGTCGGCCATCCGGAAGATGGTCATGTCGCAACAGATGGACATGGACATGAGACCAACCTCACAAACATGGGGTTTGTGCATCTTGAAGCTCATGGGCGCGTCGCAGTCCTTGAGCTTCTCCTTGAGGGTCGGCTCGGAGCGCTCCGAGTAGATCTCGGTGTCGCCAAACAGGAGCGGGTTGCACATGATGGCGCCCTTGCCGATGTACTTGATTGCGCTCTTGGGCTTGTGGCAGAGGGAGCCCCAGAGGAGCGTCTCCATCTCGATGGCCTTTGCGTGGTTGCGCTTCTTGATCGTGTTCAGGGGGCCCTCCTCCTCCGAGGACTCGTCTTCGGACTCGTAGCGGCGTGGCTTGTGCTTCTCCTTCTTCTCCTCCGAGCTCTTCTTCTTCTTCTTCTTCTTCTTCTCCGACGCCGGGGGTGATTGTGAGGACGACGCCTTGCGGTCGCCGTTGGCGCCTTCGCGGCGGGCTAGTTGCTTGCCGTCGACGTCTTGGTCCTCTGGGAGCTGGGGCTTCTTCTTTTTCTGGCGTTCTTCGGCGCCGGGGCCGTGGGGGGAGGGTTCATTGGTGAGGCCGAGTATGGAAGGCATCGTTTCTTCTTTTTTTCTTTTCCCTTTTCGGCTCTGCTGTGTCTTGTATGTATTTGCTATCTCGCTTCGTTTGCAATCCTCGCTCGCTTTTCGTGGTCTGCTCGCTATGGTGTGTGTGCGATGTTTAGAGTAGCACCCCCCCAAAAAAAAGACTTAGAAGCTCTCGCGTTTGTTGCTGAGGGATGAGAGGGTGGGGGAAGGGGGTCAAAGGGCTTGAAGAGGGAGAAACGACTGGAAATATTTGGGACATTATGTCGTATGATGTCTCCAGTCACACGGTCCCCTGCGGGCCAGTTGACTGACGACCGTCCCATCCCAGGGCCAGAAGGCTTGCCCGGCCGAAATCTTGAATCTTGCTTTTTTGTTCTTCTGCTCCTTCTTGTCTGGCCTGCTTGACCGAANGGGGGGGGGGGGGGATCTTCTGGCCCTACGTGCCCTACAGTACTACACTACGGCGACTACGTACAACGTACAGCGCTATGCATTAAGACAACCGGGGGGACGGTGATTCAATGGGGAGGAAAGGAAGGAGGGGCCACAGCGGCCCCGCATCGATCGAAAATGACATCAGCGCTGCGGGATGCAACTGTGCGGGAAAGTCGGCCGAGAGTCCAGAACGCTGAGTCAGCCGGCCGAGACCAGGGGGCACCCCTGGTTGGCGGAGTGAGATGCGAGGAATAGGGCGATAACTACGAGGTGGCGGTTGTTATCAGAATGGGGTTCTTGAGAAAAGGTTGACGCTCAACCGAATAGGGTTGCTGAGTTCTCTCCTGCGTAGGCTCTAGGTTAATAGCATGCATGAAGGGCACAAAGCAAAAGCCGTTGCGCTAACGATGGGCGGTTCCCCAACGCTCAAGGCTGGCCCGTCTTGGTTGATGGAAGCTTCCATCAACGTAAGCCACCCGAACTTCCCCGCGTTAGACACTGATAAGCAGTGGAAGTGAAGCACGTGCCGAGCCGGTCGCTTTCAGAGTTCTCGACACATCTCAAGGTAATGACGTTCCAAGCACTTGTATTTGGAACCCTGGGCGTATTATACATAGGTACGTTGACAATTGATCGTTTGCAGCTCATTTGAAGGTCGGAGCAATTGGCTAGTCGAAAGAATAGCAGGGCAACTTCCAGACGGAAGACAATCTATCATCTTCAGTCTACTTGGATTTAAAGGCAGTGACAAGTTGACATGACCAGGGCCTGAACCTCAGAGGATGCACTACAGCGTAGCTAGTTTGGCAGGTTCAATTTCCATGATGGACGAATTCAAGTTAGTTACAAAAATCTCACCCAAACCTGCTCAATTTAATCTAAAGACACGTAGCAGTTTCAATCCCCATTTAACAAGAGGCTTAACAATGCTATCATATTCGCAAATCGCTGAGCCTCTTCCATTTAACAGTTCAGTTCTTGAATCAATCGTAGCTCTCCACATACGTACATCCAGCAAGTGGACCTGGGTCGTCAGGGCTTATTCAAGCTCTTGTTAAGATTTTGAATTAGTAAAGCGCATGCAATCTTCTTTTGTCGTCATTCATTCTACCTAGAAGGGTAACGAATTGACGGCGTTGGAGTTGGTGGAAATAACTATATGTATGGACCTAGTCGACCGCACAAGGCGGTACTTAGTCTCGTGTATTGGCTCGGGATTGCGCGTGACCAACATGTTTTCTTTAGAAACCACACCTAAGCGGCCTCAAATTCAGCACCGGGAAAAAGTTTGATTGCAGCTTGACTTTGATGCACTCTCTGACCGGGAGGCAGTAAAGCTTATGGGAACTCACAAGCAATCTTGTCGGACGTGCTGTCGACGACCGTGCCACCCTATCGGATCATATACGTATCCGACTGCTTTCTTCTGGCCCTCGTGTCCGCGCTCTCACACTGTGAGCCACACAGATAAAGAAGTCTGCTGATCCTGGTCACGCAGAACGGGTGTTGTCGTTGCGGCGAGCATACCTGTAATTGGCGCAATCCCAACCATGTCAACTGATAACGAGTGTTCAATCGTCCATATGCTGACGAACATGCTCTAAGCCACGGTGCCAGATAAATCTTGCGCTTGTTATCAACACCACGACTAACTCGGTATCGTTATTGAAGACGGCTGTCAGCCAACCTTTCGAAGTCCTTGGTCAGCAGCAGAGAAACGAGTCAAACGATGGAACACATCGTGGTTCCTTTGTGTGTCTGTGAGAGGTAATGAATAGGTAACAAGGTAAGGCGTAACATCACATGTGTCTCTTAGGCATTCCAAGAAATCACTCAAATACTTGATTTCTGGTTGGAATAGTGGTAGTAACAGAAATTCGCATCTGGGAAGTAAGAAAATACATTCTTAGCTTTGACTACGGTTCTAACCAGAATACGGCAATCTCTAGGGGCCCCATAAGCAAGAAATTCAAAGTCACAACTTCCACGCACTGGTAGGGATGTAAGTTTGTCATGAAGATGAGAGTCTGTTGGCGCATGATGCGTCAGAAAATAAAAATTCCGGATGAACCAACCCCCATCTGCTCGCCTCCTAAAATAGAATCGTAGTCCGCACGTTCAGTTCTTCAAATCTTCATCCTGCTCAAGCTCGCCGTCATAACTTGTCATTTGAAATATCCCGCCTGCAGCCTCACCACAACGACCTCCTACCTGCACTACTCAGCGGCATCCTTCTTCTGACTTGGCTGCGGCGGATGCTTCGGCTCCGATGCCGCATCCGTTCCCCATCCGCCGTATCCCTCCGCGGCTGCCATGCCCCCAAAGCCCGTGGCTTGACCCATGGCAAGTGTCCCCGCAGCCCGGTTCCCAGCCACGCCGGGCCGGTCCTTGGCCCATTCGTTGATCTCGTTCCTGGTCTTGCCAGTGTACTTCAGCAGGTCCTCGTCCGAGATGACAATGTCGCGACCCGTCTTCTTGTCCTGGTAGCGCTGGTAGAGCGACTTCTTGGGCTGGTCGCTGCCCTCTTCCTTTTTGGTCGATTTTCCGAACAGCATCATTGGTTTGTGAGCAGCTTTGAGGTGAGGGAGATCGGTTTGGTCTTGAAGTCGAGCTGCGGGCAACGGTAGGTGTGAGTAACGTTCGTTGGCGCCGTTGAACGTCCCGATGGCTTCTGAATTTCTACTTGTGTGTTTTTTTGATGGAAATGCGACTCTACGGGTTGTGAATTCGGGGTCTTTTGCGACCTTTATGTTGCGTTGATCTGTTGATTCGAGAGCCCATATATGTTGGTCCACGGCTGTGTAGGTCACGCCTCGTACGAAAACGGCGATGTCCCCTGCTAGTGATTGGTAAAATGAGGCCACCTGCTCCGCGCCACAACCCCTGGACTATCCTCGCGGCGAATAGGAACTGTCTGTTGGTTCAAGTCCGCGTGATCTGTAGTTGCCCGGTTCGTATGTGCGGCGATTGCGGCGGTGGAGCGCGCTAGGCGATAAGAAGTTGTGTGGGCTCGAGCTAACCGAATTCGGGCTTCACGATGCCTTCATCCACCAAAACCGTTCGCCTTCCCCGGGTGATTTTCACGCAAAGTGTCGAGCATTTTGGGACTGAAGTAGACGTAACCCAGCTCCTACGACATATCATACTGTGAAATCTATACCCTCTGTAACAACAAAACATTTTTTTACTCTGACGCTTATGTGCAGCCCTTGCTAGTTCCATCGAGTATTCGTCGAGCAGATTATGGTCTGATCATCTCGTCCAAGGAGGTTTTTAAGAATCCTATGTGAAGGAAAGGCCGAGATTGTTAAGTTCCCTCTCTTCCTTCTCTTATTCGTCTCTTCTTCTCTTCCCTCTCCTCATCTTTGCGCCGCCTAGAGCCAGCAAACTTTACTTGCTCCACGAAGCGAAGCTTTCTTTCACGTTCAAACCCCCGGTCTGCTTGAATTGTATTTTGGTAGCGAAATTTTGAAGATGCCTTTCGTATTGAAAACCGTTTTCCAACTGTTCATCCACAGTCATACTCCGCAACTGGACTCGCACCTGTCCTTCTCTGAGCTCTCAAATCCGTAGTAGTGCATACAGCCAAGTCAGAGTTTGACTTCGTGGCTGAGAAGGTCAGCAATGGCGGCAGGGCAAACTCTAATCGTCTTCGCTGAATCTCTAACAATTGGCAAAGCTGTTGCTCACGTTGCATACTTTGACAAAACACAGTCGGCTTAGCAATAGACAATCGCTTTGAGACAGCGGCGGTTGCTCAATTCATTACGCCTATCGTGATGTTCAAATTCTTCTGTCTCTCAAACGATCTTACTTGTACACGCCGAAAACAAAGTAATTTTACGTACTGTCGGACAAACGAACATAGTTTCACCACGCCAAATAATTGGCCAATAGAGTTCGATAACCCGACTTCGGCGTTCATTGAACTTTCCTAGCGCAATCTCTTTAAAAGTGCCGACCGGCAGATGACAGGGGCAATGCAATTGTAAGGTTCGAAGGTCCTTGATCCAAATCCCGATGAATAAGTCCGAGAATGTCACTGAGACTTGGAACGCCCAGACAGGGCATTGTGCTCCATTCCCTTTCAAAGATTCCGGAAATATACTCTCGGTAAGAGGCCTTGTGGTCGCCAAGTGACTGCCGAACCTACGGCCAGAGGCGTTATTCAATTATGCTTAATCGACAACTGACTGGTGAGATGCGTTGTCATTCGAATGCTCTTGAAGAGACTTGGATCATCTTGGAACTGCCAAGAGACGTTAAGGAATCCAAGCTAGGCTCTAATCGGCAGACGCCTGCTGCGAGATGCAAGTCGAGCTCGGCCAACACATGCTCCGTTTTTGCAACGTTCTAAAAAGGTCTTGAGTGGTTTATTGGATGCTGAACAAAGATTGCAGCGGTGTTGGGATCGTCTAGACTATGTTGGTCCGCCAAGCAAACTCAGGATGTTACTCTCCTGTACGATGTCTCCAACAAGCCACGGCCACGCCGTTGGTATACGAATAATTTTCTCTTCATGACATCATGTTGAAATAATTGGCTGATTGCCTATCACCCTGGAACTTTTCGGGTTTCGATGCCATCGTCCAGTCTGGTCTTCCATTCCAATTGACCATACAATGCCAAGGGCTCAGTAGCAAGTTACCAACATCGAAAGCGATTGCGTGGACTCCAAAAATGGGACGATCCCAATGCCGGCGCAAGTAAAGCCGGTTTGTTACACTTGGAGGGGGTGCGGCGGCGCTGGCTGGAGAAAAGAGGAGGACGACATCCCAGAAGGTTTCAGGTGAAAATTGAACCTTACTTTAGCAGTTCTCGTCCGAAAGCAAACATCATAATTGTTGATAGTCTGTCAGTTGGCTTTCTGTGGATGACTTGCATATGTTAGTATGACTTCACGGCAGCCGAGGAGGAAGGGCAGTCCTTGCATCAAGGCGAAAATCCGAGTTGTGCTATCATATCTAGCGCCCTCCTTGCCCAACCAATGTTCGATGGAGCTGGAAAAACATATAGGGCCCAAGACAATTCAGCCTATCGGCTTTGAGCTGCGTTTCGTCACATGAAATCCTATGAGAACCAGTAAGAAATGTGTTGCTGGGACATGCCTTTGTGGAAGATGTTCCCTCCCGGCTCCGAAGAAACTGCCGAGATAGCTTCAATAGGTCCACGACATTGCCCCCCTATTTTAGTGGCTTTTTCTGCAGCTTCAGCAGGGCTCCGACTTTGACTGATGTGCAGATTATCAGTTTCTTGAGATGGAAGCGAATCTTGCAGCCGAAAGACGAGAACCCGATGGGGGCAGGAGCTCATAACCCAGTGCCGTTGGAGGGGTCCATCATCAGCACTGAGATTCGTATTCGAGATTCCATTAGCTGAGTGCACGTTGACTGAGCGCTCTGCACATCTGATCGATGCAAGCTCTTTGAAGAAAACGCTGGACTTGGGATAAAGGACGTGCACACAGGGATCCCTCCTCAGTCGCGACACGCCTGTGACAATCGCGATAACTCAAACACCACGATTGGCAGGCTAGAACAGGGTCCGGGACAGGCCTGAGGAGAGCGAGACAGACGAGCCTCCATTCTACATTGCCCAACTAGATGGGAAAACTAAGACGAGGGGCCCGAGAGTTGCCTGTCTGGTTCGCGCGGATATGACTTACTGGGCAAACGAGCTCAGTCTGTATTGTTGTCAGCGTCCCACTCCGGCGCACGGAGCCTTGACATGCTAGAACACCGGTGCAACCAGACTCAACTCGTTTTCATACCCTTTCTGGATGGTGCGAGATGGTATGACCTTGATCGGAGCGACCATGTCCGCTGTGGATTGCGGTACGATTCCGAGCTGTTGAGAGCGGGACTCTCCATCGACCATGGAGACCCTGGCTGATGCTTGTCAGTTCCCCAGGTAATCCATTACTCTCCACGTGGGTGTCGCACACTTGTTGAAACGGTAATACTACCCGTGCTTCTGCGAGAAGTTATTTTGGGTCCCCCATTGCTTGTAGACGCCCCCCCGTCCTTACCCTGTCGATCTTATACTTAAATTCCCAACCGCCTGAGCTTTCAGAGATGTTCTGTCTACAGTTGCCATGAAAGTGTCACTGTCACGAAGGCAATCGGTATTCACATCGGAAGCCGAATATGGCCGTTGTGCCCCCGCCGGGATGTGAGCATTGTTCAAGGAGTCGGGCGCAAGAGCTGGCCGCCTTGGCCAAGTCTATCGACGTAACACGCTTGACCGCTTCTGAGCTCGACACGACGACTTTATCGCTGAATATCCGCGCCGACGATGATGCCACGGCTGAGGCAATTCAGACGATCTTGTGGATTCTTGTGGCCTTGTCAGCCCTCTTTTTGGGGTTGAGAATATACTGCAAGGTATCCTATCCATACACACGAATCAGATTCGAGGACGGCCTCCTCATATTATCATGGGTGTGTTGTAATAACCTTTTGATTGCGAGTGTACCCGAAGCTGTGGCTGACTGGTGTTTCGTAGCTGATTCTTGCGGGCGATGCTTCTCTAAACGAGTTCATCATCAAATCACGCTTCGGCCGACCCGGGTTCCCGATTACCATCGAAAACATTTCGACTCTTGCCATCATCGGCCTGTCTTCTCTCACGTGTTCATTTGTGGGACAGGCATGGAGCAAGACTGCCTTCGCCATCTCGCTCCTGAGAATGTGTGATGGTTGGAAACGGGCTTTTGTGTGGTTTGCCATTATATCCATGAACACACTCTTCGCCTTCGCCTCTCTATCGTTCTGGATCGGGTGCCAACCGCTCGAGAAGAGGTGGAAGCCATTTAGTCTTGGAACGTGCTACGACCTCAGCTGGGTCGTGTCGTTTGGAATTTTTGTTAGTAGTAAGCCACCTCGCCGCCACGAAAGCAGGACCGACTGGCAGCAAACTAACTCTATTCTCTTAAGTCTACTCTGGTCTTCTAGACCTGGCCCTGGCTGCGATTCCGTGGCTCATCCTAATGGGACCCAAATCGCAAGAGGAGTCATCCGGACTCACGTTGAGTAAGAAAGAGAAAATCGGTGTGTCGGTGGCATTGAGCATGGGAGTACTGTGAGTCACCAGCAAGCCAGCGAAACCGAGACATCTGGCGAGGTCTGACGCGGAGACAGAGCCGGCGTAGCGGCGTTTGTGAAAGCTTCTTACATGCGCTCAGTCAACGACACTACAGGCGACTATTCACGTAAGTTCTAGGCACGATATGATACACCTTTCATGCTGAAACGAGATCCAGATGGCGGGGCAGAGTTGGCCGTATGGGCTGCCGCGGAAACGGCCATCACAATTATGGCATCTACGATTCCTGTGTTGCGGGTTCTCCTCCGTGATACAGCAGTAAGAACCCGGTATCTCCCCGAAGCCATCAAGATGAGATTCCGAAAATCGGAAAGGAGATCGGAGCAGGTCTCAGGAAGATCCGCTGCGGCGTCGGAGGAACACGGAGACAAGATCAATATCGCTTCATCAGGCGCTTCAATGTCCACGGCGGGGGTATCATCTGCCTCGTCTGGGTCTGCCACATCGGGTTCTACCGCAGATTCACAAAGAACGTTGATAGGGAAGCCAAGCGGCCCGCGTCAGAAGAAGCAAGATGTACCATACGTATTGGCAGATGCTGGGACTACGATGATATGACCATACAGGAGCGAGGGTATAAGAGTGTGTTGATTGCTAAGCATACGTTAATGATAATAAGACGAAGGCCGTCAATTGCGACTCCATCGTTTGAAATAGAGTAGTCGATTATCGATCAGCGCTCTACATCTCGTCATTGCACAAGTGCTCTATTAAGTCTCATTGTTTCCTACAATCCCTTCACTTCAGCGGTTATGGCATACCAACAGGCATCGATCGCCCGCGATTTTAGACACTGCTTCTCCCTTTTTGGATCTACGTTGATGGATTTGCCCCATGTTGGAATTTGGCGGTTAAAATAATTGCCTTACACGTCTGTCTTGAATCTTACGAGTATTTCACTTGAACACAGGACTGGCTATGAGATTAACTTCAGCTTGGTTGTTCTGTAAATCTCGTGCAACATCTGACGATTGGCAACTTTTACGCAGCCAACGATATGCTATGTTGCGTTAACAAAGATTCTAATGCCACCAAGAAGTGTCATGCGCAGAAGTAGAACCACTACTAAAGTGTACGAAAATATGCTTACGTATCTTCACGTGGAGTCATGTTGCTCTCGTCATATCTATAGAGAACCCGGACGCAGTTAACACGGTAGGTCACGCCCGGGATGACTTTGGGCTAGTGGTATCTTTCACAACATGCACTCTGTTCCACTTGGGATGTCTCATCACAATCAAGGTCATTTTTTCCAAGTCAGGTTTCCAGCAAAATAGAAGACGCTGGACCCAAATGCCGTAAAGCTATACATTCCATTCCACTGAGGCAGACTATCTTCATAATAACAGATCGTTAAAGTAAGTGTTGCCAATGTCAAAACCGTGCTGGAAAAGATCATTCCATGGTATGTCAGCACTAGGCGTAGGATGAGCAGGGGATTGGCCCGGCGGATGATGACCATGTCCCTTCAAACCAAACCATGACATAAACTCCGTGTCAACCAGGTTGTCACCGGGATCTGTCACAGTACTCTCAAAGTGGGCTAGTGTGGCCCTTCCTAACCTCTGGATGATCTGAACGCTTCTCTCTACAACAGTCCCGCCATGGCTGATATCGCGAAGGAGGGCCGTACACAATTCGATGTTTGACTCGACAACCTTTCGAGTAAGCTCTTGCCGCAGGGCGGCGCTAGCCCGCAAGGAGTACAGCATCGTGACGCCGGCCATGAAAAGCGCGGTAAGGGCCACGAAAGTGTAAGTAACTTTGTTTTTGGCCTTGAGAGCGGCGTAGCAGCTGATCAGGCTGATTGATGAGTCGGCGCAGAGGCGCAGTGCATCGACAGTGCTCACCGGGGAGGCATGAGACGGCCTGTAGATGTTCATGATTGCTTGGTGGTAAGCGATTTGGAACCACTCTGGTGTCTGGTGCATCGATACCGGTACGAGATACCGCGGGGCGGAAACGAGCCATTGATTTATACTGGTTCGAAACTGGACGCGAATCACANGTGCAGAAACGTTGAAAGGTCGTGAGGTTCAGGGCCGAAGCAAAGCGGGGGCTCTTGGTTTGAGTTGGCGAGGACGTCATCAGAGAGAGGACGAGGGCGCGGCATCGTGATATCGGCATCATGGATACCCAAGGGCAGCCCTAGACACATCGATATGCTCCGGTCCATTGTGTAAACGCACCAAAACAGTCTCTTGTACATCTCTGCCTCCAAACGCTCCTTTGAAGCGACCGTCTCCACGCGGTGCAGGTTCATGCCGATACTTAGGCGCAAGGCTAGACCGATGGCGTACCACAGGTTGACCGACTGGGGTTCATTGCTGCCGTAGATACAGAGTAGCAAAAGACACTGGACGCAGTCGAAGTCGTCTGCCCCCATGACGCTCCCAAGACATTCCGTGGCCGCTTGAAAGAATTCGGTCTGCAGGGTTCGATGACGATTGTTTGTCCTCGCCTTTTCGGAAGCGGCAATGGCCAGGACAATGTGAACTCGGAAGGAGGAAACGCTGTCGAGTGCCTCGCCTCTCGAGAATGGAAGAAACTCCTTTTCTAGGAAGGATGGCTTGTGAAGAACCGGGAATTGTGGCCACCGAAGACTGAAAAACCCTTCAACCAAACTATCGTACTCTGCTTGGCTAGGATGTAGGGGGGTATCCGCCTGGTCGGGGTTCCTCCTGGTTGTCACTCCATCCCATAAGCGGGATGGACTGTTCATCGAGCTGTCATCCGAAGGCCTATGGCCTCCTCTCCCGGGAAATGTTGGGCGTAGAAGACGTTCAAGCTGCGGATCATGGTTGGTGGTGTCGTTTTCGGAAGAATGTCGAGTGTTCTCGGAACCAGAAGGTATGGCCATGTGCTGACGCACTTCGTCGTTGCCGTTGTTGCCGCCAGCGGTGCCAACCAACGCCTCAAGTTGTGCCGTGAGGCGTTCAACTTCCTTTCGGAGATGGTCACATTCACAGTCTGGGTTTGATACACGTACGAGAAAGCGTTCCGACGGTACGCATGTGGTGCCTGAAGCGGAGCACTGTCCGCATACCGGTAGTTGGCCGTCGCACTTAACGTCAACCCCTGTCAGCCATGGCCTACACAGATTTTGGACCATCTCAAGCTACGCACCTTCTGTTTCCTCCTCCGACATCTTTCACAAGCGGCGACTCCCCGTTTGAGACCCCGCCGGTGCGTCCCCCTGGGCCTACGGGCTAACCCAGCGTAATCGGTTTGGGCCGGTGACGACATCGGAGACAAGCCGTTGCTTATAGCATTTTCGGTCATTTTACCAGGTCACTTGACAAACACTGTAGATTTAGATTGTCTCAAACGAGTCGACACCAGTATCTGGTAGGATTCAGTCGAATGATACCTATCGCTGATGAGCTGGGGGGTGGTTTGAGGTGGTCCAGGGGAGTTTCGGAGTTGCTCCGCCGAACGGATCGATCCGATAAAAAGTCTGTGGGTACAAATGGCGGGGAAATGCCGCGCCTTTAGGGAGTTCGTCCGTATGTCCCAAATGCCGGCATGAGGGCTCCGATACGGCTTGCAACGACTCCAGCTTGTAGGCCTTCCCAGGTGTTGCGGGGAACTAAGTTTGTTCGCCTATATTTTGTTCAACGTCATTGTGGTTAACCCAAACATGGAACATACCGCATCGGCGAATGAGTAGGCCAGGAACATGCACGACTGCGCGGCAGTCTTTCCAGTGACTTTTCCAATAACAAGCCTTGCTGAATTACGCACAAGGAGTCTGTCAAGATGCACCCTACAGAGTCGGCGACCCAAGGTTCGCCGCTGCTGTCGCCAGAGTCTTGGGATACCCACGTTCACGTTTTCGACTCCGCGATCGGGCCTTTCGCCACCTCAAGATCCTACACGCCGGCCCAGGCGACTTGCCCACAGCTCTTGAAGTTCAGCTCAGACCTAACGACAAGCTCACCGCCCAATATTGTTCTCGTCCAGCCGTCGCCATACAGTAACGACAACGCGGTTCTGCTGCATTCACTTCGGCAGCTACGTGATGGAGGAAGTGAGACGGTGCGTGGCATCGCCGTGGTGGACATTGACGAGGTGAGCGACGAGGAACTTGGGTCAATGCACGAGGCCGGAATCCGCGGTGTCCGAATCAACAAGCAAGCCGACGGCCACAGCACAGATGTTGAAGCCCTACGCCAATCTATCGTGAAGACAGCAGCTCGCGTTCGGAGTCTGCCGGGCTGGAAAATCCAGCTATATTGCGCAGCGTCGCTCTGGGATGGTGAGAAATGATGCCGGCTCTACTGGGGAGACATACATGCTGAGTTTTCTGTTTTCTTTTTAGATCTCTATGATACAATACTTAATCTCCCAGTTCATGTAATCGCAGACCATGTCGGTGGTTTATACGCCGCCTCGAGATTGCAGCCGGGTCGAGGAAGCGATAATGCTGCAGACCCAACCCAGCAGCCTGGCTTCGACTCACTCCTCAAACTGGCTAAGGGGTCAAAGGTCATCGTTAAGTTATCGGGATTTTATCGGCTTTCGAATTGTACCAACTCTGGATACGACGACATGGAGCCCATTATCAGAAGCCTGATTGCTGCGGTTCCCGATTCCCTGATCTGGGGGAGCGACTGGCCCCACACTGGTGAAGGCAAAGACCGACTTGGGAGAGACGCTGGAGCAATTGAGGGGTTTCGAAAAGTTGACGACGATCGCGTCCTTAGGAATCTGAGACAATGGGTCGACGATGATGTATGGACCAAGATCATGGTTACAAACCCAAGGAGGATCTATGAGTAGGGGACGGATACACCTTCAGACTCCTGCATGCCGTGCTGTGGTGATAAGTTCTTAAACCCACTCCCTTGATGAACACTCAGGCTTACTTCAAGTTAATATATATATATATCCATATGTAAATGTGTATTTCTTCCTGTAACAGGATACCGACGAGACCTTGTTGCTGCGCCAAGCCTTCGAGGTCGGTCTCACCTCGACGGTGGACGTAATATTGGTTAATTTACAACTGAATCGCTACAATGCCACTACTTGGAACCAGCTGAATGTGCCAGGTGCCGTGTTATCCGAATGTGTTGGCTTAAGTCGCTGGGAAACAGCCAGGGTAAATGAGATTCGGAGCCAACCGATAACGCTTTCGTCCATGCGCCGCGTGCCCGGCGTAAACCTGTAGCGGACAAACTCCGCTTTCTCGGCCACTTAACGGACTGAATCTGGCGCGTCGACAACGCTACTCGTGCATTCATCCGGCCATACACTGCACCATACCCCCGACCAAGCCAGTCAATAAGAATGACAAGCCGATGGGGTCTTCGCGGCGCGAGCGTCCGCCCATGGAAAAGTCATTTTTTACTGAATAGTACCCCAAGGTCGTCCCCGATTACTTCTCCCTCAGCGAAGATGGCACGTGTCCAACATTTGCCACAAATGAGAGCCCAAAGCAGCCTTCCAGCAGCATACTACAGGGGAGGCACGTCCCGGGCGATATTCTTCCGCCAAGAGGACCTACCGGCCGATCGCACCGAATGGGACTCCATCTTCCTTGGGAGCATCGGCAGCCCTGACCCGTACGGTCGGCAGCTCGACGGGCTCGGCGGCGGCATCTCCAGCCTGTCCAAGGTGTGCGTGATCGCAAAAAGCTCGCGGCCCGATGCAGATGTTGATTACACTTTTGTCTCGCTCGGCGTGAAGAACACCAATGTGGATTACTCCAGCAATTGCGGCAACATGAGCGCGGCTGTCGGGCCGTACGCGGTGAACTCGGGCCTGGTCGAGGTCCGGGACGGAGCTGCCGAGGCGACGGTGCGCGTGTTCAACACTAACACGGGGAAGGTCATTGAATGCGCCTTCCCCCTGGAAGGCAAGGAGGCTGCGGTCGACGGCGACTTTGCCATCGACGGCGTAGCGGGGACGGCGGCAAGAGTCGAGCTCAAGTTCCTCGACCCGGCTGGGTCGCGCACGGGGAAGCTCTTCCCGACGGAGTCCATGGTCGACGAGATCGAAGGCGTAAGGGCCACCTGTATCGATGCCGGCAACCCTTGCTGTTTCGTCCAGGCAACGGAACTCGGGGTTGACGGCACCATCACTCCGCAAGGTATTGAAGACCATCCGACTCTCGGACAGACATTGGACAAGATCCGTCGGAGGGCTGGTGTCAAGATGGGGCTTGCGGACTCTGAGGACAAAGTCCCTGGGAGCGTGCCAAAGATTTCAATCGTGTCGGCGCCCCGAGACTCAAGCAGTAACACTCTGGTGGTGAGGGCAATGTCGGTAGGCCAGCCTCACAAGGCCCTCCCTGTCACCGCTGCGCTGGCGGCGGCAGCAGCGGCCAATGCTCGAGGAACGGTTGTCGCCGAGTGCGTCAAGACTGAGGCCGGTGCTGGGAGCGACATTCTAATTCACCACGCCAGCGGAACGCTGGATGTCGCGGCAGACTACGCCGAGGACGGTACCTTGAGGTCTGCAACTGTGTACAGAACCGCCCGTCGGTTGATGGAGGGAAGAGTGTTTTGGAAGTAGAATCTATACCGGTCGACTCTACACATAGTGGAGCTAAACTGTAAAGACCTGTTCATTGAAACCAAACAACACCTTTTCTACTGAGATGATACAGCCTTCGGAGATCCTAGCCGTGGCGTTGAAGTTTCCTTTCAGGCAGGAATTTCCATTTTGGTGGGGGCCAGCCGCTGATTTGTTTAAGTGGTACACGAAGCGAGGAGCGCTGCATTTGCTTTTATCTAGCTATCTCGTGAGTATGTCTTCTGCACGGGGCAGGGCCTCATCGTCGCATGAACCATGCCTCTTGATGCACGTATGCGAGCGAACGGCTCTAACTCTCCGTGTACGTAGAAACGTAGGACACGATAACTCGCATGTTGTTCTGAGTTTTAGGCGCTAATGCTACTGTTGCAGCCCTCTACGGCCTACGAGACAAAGGTATATGTGGTAGTTGAATAGGGAAATCCTATTGACGAATCACACTCAGAGTTAGCAGCATCTTCAAGCATTCAGAGTATTAGACATCGTCTTTACAGCTGGAGAGGGCAATGCAGAGTTACTTTTTCTTTCCTCATTTGCCAACTTGGCTTGAATCACGACCACTGTGGTTGGCTTACTTCCAGAGCATAACGATTTGTCGCATACCATGGGTAAGAAACCTTACCGGCGGCCTGCATAGTTTTCAGTTGGAGTGTTGTGGAAAACTAAGTGCCGTGGATCCATTAAGATTCAGGCACATAGTGTTTCGCAAGAGAAAAAGGGTCGTTTGTCACATAATTTCACAAAGGAACCCATCACCGAGCATTCTCAACTGGCCAATGTGGTTATAGACAAGGTAGTCTACCGTCATGTGTCTACCTTTATCTGACCCCATGTTGCCTGGCTACCTGGCTAATGGCAATGACAGACTCGTTACAGCATCCGAATTGTTTGATGGCACCAATTCGCAAGACAACCGCTGTGCGCTTGGTGCCCTTTCGAGTGCAACGCGACTCGCCCGCGGGTCCCCGGTTTTCCGAGCTCTTGGGAAGCGGTTAACCTGGTCGTTCTTCAGCAGCACAATGACAAGTCATGCGACTGATCCGTCATGACGACGGCTTAGCAAGTCGACCCGAGAAAACAAAAGAACCAGAGGTTGCGGGCGTCTATTGGGCAGGTGTTTATTGACGACATCTCGGGCCAAGCGTATACAGCTCTTACAATCAGAGTTAGGCTCTTGGCAGCCCCGAAATGCCCCTCATCTCGGCCGTCGACCTTCCCGATCCAACCTTCGGTTCGTGAGCTTGCTCCAACTGGCGGCGGCCCATTGGACTGCAAAGTCTCGGCGGCCGGGATGAGCATGCAACGGTATCGCGAATTTTTTTGCCATTCCACCCGCAGATCAGCACCAAGCGGCGGTGACATGGACACACTTTTGGCCACGCTGCGATTAACCGCGGCGTTGATTTACTTTCCGCATGTCGCAAGGAACAGAAGGAACCAGTAGATCGCTCTCGGGCCAATGCAGATAATTGAGAGAATAAATACCCTCGCCGTCCCCCATCCCACCCGCAAGGGGCGATCGTTTTGTCTAGTCCTCCTCCCATCCGTCCTAGGCGATCACATCTGAATTTCATTCATCTACCCAGACATGAAGTTGTTCGGGTCGGCCGCGACTTTGCTGTCGCTGGCCTCTGGCATTGCCGCGCAGAACACTACGTGCAAGCCCAAAATCGACTCTGAGCAGCTCCAGGCGGAGATCAAGACCGAGAAGTAAGAACTCACTCCCCGCGGCAACTTTCCTTTCGAGCGCCCGAGCGTTGGTAGGTGAAGCCAAATGACTGACTCAGCTGGTTTCCGACAAAAACAGCCTCTGGGCGAATCTGGAAGCTCTCGACAAGATCGCCTCCGCCAATGGCGGAAACCGAGCCTTTGGACTGCCCGGGTACGCCGCGTCGGTCGACTACGTTTGGGACCGCATCTCCAAGGTCCCCGCCACGAAGGCCTGGAAACAAGACTTCCCCGCCAACTTCGGCCAGGTCGTCTCCATCGACTTGAAAGTCGCCAACGAGCCCGTTTACGTCTTCGGCCTGACCTACTCCCCGTCCACCAGCCAGGAGGGTATCACGGCCGAGCTTGTCCTCGGACCGGAGGGCGCCGCCGGTTGCGACGCCGCGAACTACGCGGGTCTGGATGTCAGGGACAAGATCGTCCTCGTCCAGCGCTTCCGCTGCCCGACCGGAGGTACGCTCGCCGGCAGAGTCCGACCCGCTGCGAGTGCCGGAGCTGCTGCCGTCCTCGTTTACCACGACATCACCACCAATGCGACCGCCGGCTCCCTCAGTGCACCTGACCCCGAGGGCTTTGTTCCTGCTGGATTCATCAACATGGTGGATGGTGAAAAGATCAAGGAGCGCCTCCAGAAGGGCGAGAAGATCGAGGCTTATTTCCAGCAGACTCAGATCGTCGAGGAGCGCATCACCCAGAACGTCTTTGTCGAGACGGAAGAGGGCGACCCTCACAACGTTGTCGTCGTACGTAATGTTTTTGAATGATCCAGTTACCCGGGTGTTGATGTGCTGACATGATCGCAGCTCGGAGCTCACCTTGACAGCGTGCAAGCGGGCGCGGGAATCAACGATGACGGCTCCGGCACCAGCCTGCTTCTCGAGCTCTTCCAGGGTTTGACCAAGTTCAGAACCAAGAGCAAGGTCCGGTTCGCCTGGTGGGGTGCTGAGGAGAACGGTCTCATCGGCTCCAGGTACTACTGCTCAAACCTGGCCCCATCCGAAGTCGACGACATCCTCGTCTACCTCAACTTCGACATGGTGTCCAAGGGCTACTTCGGTGTTGCCGACACTGACGGAAGCACCCATGGAAGTGTCGCGCCTCCGGGCTCCGACGTCGTCGAGCAGATCTTCGTTGAATACTTCGAGGGCAAGGGTCACGAGGTCACCCCCGCCATCCTCACCAACGGCAGCGATTACGCCTCCTTCTGGCAGGTTTTGAACAAGCCCTTCGGATACCTCAACACCGGCACCGGTGTTGCGCAGGACCCGTGTTACCACCAGGCCTGCGACACCATCGCGAACCCGGACCCCGAGACTATCACCGTCAACGCCAGGGTAAGTAGAGGTCCCGGCGCAGAACTTCTGAAGCGATGAACCTGCTTGCTAACTCACCGATGAATCACAGGCTGCCGCTCACGCCCTTACGGTTCTTTCCCTGAACGGAACCGCGTTGATCCCCAAGTTCCCTGTCAATGCTACGATGCACCTGCAGTCGAGAGATCTCGTACCCGAAATCATCAGAATCGAGGAGCTCGAAGCGCTGGGCGAGAGGCATCTGGGATGTGGTCATGACATTTGAGTCAACGAGCATGTAAATACTAGATACCAACATATTACTTCCCAAAAGGCGTGGTGTATGTGGCGCGATACAACTAGTTTCCCGACCTTTGATGAAAAATACATTTGGACATCATGGTTGCGGATATGGTTATTTCCAACCCCGGGCCCCAACAGGGTGGCAGGTGTACTAACATATAGCTCTTTTGCGCCGCAAACTGGCGTGTCCATGTTCCGTCTTGGCTTACGCAGCCCTGTGAGACACGCGTGTTGACATGTCCCCCGTCGAACCAGACAGTGACAACCGCAGGGAGGAGGATCCGATCGCGATCGCGGAGTTGACCACCCGTAGATCTCGCCATATGGCAATGGGGGCATGGGGACGGGAATCCGGGTCAGTCCCGTGAGCTAGAATCCGACTCCCGCTCGGCTAGGGATGGCATGACGCCACCCCGTTTTTGGGCCGCTCACGTCTGTCCACGACCGCGTTGGGGCCGATTAGATGACGATATGAAATCGGAAATGCATCAATCTTAGGCCAGGCCCCTTCTGCTTGGTCGATGATGAGTAAACATCACAACCAATGATAGTTGCAATCACCCTGCACGCAAGACAGTTGATGATTGGTGGCACTCGTTCATCAACCAATCGAAGTCGGTGTCGCCGTTGGAAAGCTGCATGGGTGGTCTCAAAAGCGAGATGCAGGATTGAGAGGGCGCATCCTACGCAAGGGGGAGGGGGGAAAGCGCTTCTGCAATCCACCTCCTCTGGTCTTTCGGACAGGGTAAGTTGGCCTGCTGGGAGGTTGTGATGGCTTAACGTATAAGCCAAGCGACCCCGTTGGCCGCCATTCATCTGCTCACACACGCCCCTGGGAAACTGATATATCCGCACATTCAACGTTCCAATGTCATCCAAAGCAACGCAGCCTGATTCCCGTTTGAATTGAAATCGCTGCGAGCTCTTACGAAAACGGCAATTGTTTAATAACTGGGGCCACTCACCCGCATTCTGTACGTGAAATACGCTTATGGCGCCAGAGGTCTCAGCCAGCCTATCCAATCCAACCGCCACCGACCAATCATGCCGACGACGTCGTATATTCAGACCGCGCCCGACGGGCATCGAGGCTCAACAACGAACGACTCTCGGGCGCAGCGAAGCAGCGTGCCACCCCTTTCCCCAGACTCCCAGACCTGCCACATCACCAATCAGCACGCCGCGGTCCAACTGCCGGGATCAACGCCCGCAACTGCCGCGCCTCTCACCAAGAGAAGACGAGCCAGCGCACCAAAGGTCCGATCGGGCTGCCTGACCTGCAAGACCCGGAGGGTCAAGTGCGATGAGCGTAAGCCCACGTGTGCCCGCTGCGAGAATGCGGACGTCGAGTGCGACGGCTACTCCAAAGATGCGGTCCGGCCCAAGAAGAACGCGCAGCGCGAACACGAGATCATGTGCGCGGCGCAACGGGCGAGCAGGCAGATCCTCCCGCGGTCGAATGCGGCGGGGTGGATAGCCATTGTCCCGGCGCCGGTGCCCCGACCCCGCGCCAATCCGGCTCACATCCACATCGACCGGTCCGACGTCCTCTACTACGACCTCTTCCGGAACCAGCTCATCCACGACCTGGCCGGCTCCGGCCACTCTGAATTCTGGTCCCGGATCGTCCTGAGCGAGAGCGCGAGGGACCCGTGCGTTCGTGAGTCGATCCTCGCTATTGGCGCCATCGCCCAGACAATCTTCTTCGGCCCGCATTCCGACAACGCGCCCCGCAAGGCCCCGTCCTTCCTCCGCCCTTGGGCGTTCGAGGGCACGCAGTCGAACGACTTCTATGGCCGCCACGCCAAGGCGGCTTTGTGGCACCACATCAGGGCGGTGTCGATTTTCAGGAAGCGCATTCAGCAAACGGCCACGGCAACCTCGCCCAGGTCGGTCATCATCATGACGATGCTGCTCATCGCGTTCGAATTCCTGCAGGGCAACATGAAGAACGCCGA
Source organism: Colletotrichum chlorophyti (assembly GCA_001937105.1). Classification (NCBI taxonomy): domain Eukaryota; kingdom Fungi; phylum Ascomycota; class Sordariomycetes; order Glomerellales; family Glomerellaceae; genus Colletotrichum; species Colletotrichum chlorophyti. The sequence continues at coordinate 1,078,465 of MPGH01000011.1, read as the reverse complement.
CTTGTTGATGAGTACGGGGATGCGCCTTTTGAAGAACAACATCACGCTCCTGAAGAGGAAACCGGACCGGTTCGACGACGACCCGGAGTCGCCGTGCTCTCAGTTGAGCTACGGCGAGCGGGAAGACGAGATGGACGACATCGAGCACTTGCTCCCGTGCCTCTCCCTCATGAGCGGCTTCACGCACTTCTTCAACTCGCACCGCGCCAGCATCCCGATCATGGACAGCAGCCCGTCGCTGGAGCTCCCGCAGCCGGGCGTCACCCGCATATCGAAGCTCCAGGCCCTCTGGGGCCAGCTCTTCACCCGTGCCGTCGTGCACATCATCCGCACGCTGCACGACCAGATGAGCTTCCGGCCGCTGGAAAAGGTCGCGTCCGCGCGGGAGCAGCACGTGTTCCTCGGCTGCATCGAGCGGTGGAAGCACGTGCTGGCGGCGTACCTCGCCGACCCGTCGCTCGACCGCTCCTCCCGCAGGACGCTGGAGATGATCGAGATCCACCGCATGCTGGTGTACATCGTCATCAGCTGCGGCCACGACCGCACCGACATGGCCTACGACGGGTTCGAGCCGGATTTCCGACGGCTCCTGGATGCCGCGGTCCGCTTCCTGCAGGAACCGGAGCCCGTCTCGAGGATCTCCTTCACCTTCTCCGAGGGGCTGACCACCCCGCTGGGGACCATCATCGCCAAGTGCCGCAACCACGACCTGCGGATGGAGGCCGTCCACCTGCTCACCAGCCTGTCCTGGAGGGACGGCGCGTGGGACGGGAGGGCCATGGTCACGGGCAAGATGGGCGTCGTTCAGCTCGAGGAGAGAGGCAGGGACGCGAACGGGCTCATCCCGCCGCATTCGAGATGGGTGTGGATGCGAGCGAAGTGGGATCTCGAGAGGAGGGAGCTTTTCGCGACGTACTGCAGGCTCGTGCCGAACGACGACGGCACGCCGGTCCACTTCTCAATGACTCTGAAAATGGACAAAATGCTGGACACGTGCGGTCCGCTGAACTGCCCCGGGCGCCATGATCCTCTCGGCCGCTACGCCGACGAAATGATGGCGAGGGAGAAGCTGCGCTGGGATGTTCCGGCAGGGAAGGTGGTGCATTGTTGATGTTCAGTTCCAGAAGACAGAATGATAATCTCGGATTTGCGGACGATGCAGTACAGTAGGCGAAAGGTGCCGGCTCGGCTCTTTTCAGTCTTCCCCGGTGAGCTCTGATATGGTTTTGCACCGTTTTGAGGCTATTNCCCTCCTTCGGAATAGCTCCGCTAATGCGACTGGCTGCCAGACGGAATTAGACCGTATGGTACGCCTTCCTCGAAAGGATAAGCGTGGCTGCAACCTTCCAGCACGCCATCACCAGCTGCCGATTTTTCTTGGCCACTTGGCGAATGCTTAAACATGGCGGTGGTTGGATGCCAAGCCAGAGCCTCCCATGAAGAATAGCGACTACAGCTCGCATCTCATATATCGTAATGGAGACTATCAGTTCGCTGGCTTGGGCACGTAACTTGTTGTTCTCATGTTGCGATCGGTCCTACATTGCAGGGTAAAACCGTCGCGTGCGAATATCTCAAGGCATAGAACATAGAGCAGTCACTCAACACAGACAAGTTATGCCTAGAAATAACGAGCGCTATCTTTTGGTGTCTCGTGAGTCGCTGAAACGGGGACACTGATTCCGTTGGGTCCTTGTCGTCTGACGACACGGCTGGTCAGCTCGATTCCATGTCAGGAAGGTGTGCAGAGCGTACCACGCAGCTTGTCTGACCTCGGCAAGGTCGAGAAATTCTTCCAGGGGGCTCACAATCGACGCTATGTCGTAGTTATGATAAGTGAGTGCGACTACGAACGAATACCCTACGCTACGGTTCACTTCGCCCACGGAGGAAAAGCGCAGACTGTCCACTTTTTTCCCACGCCGGCGCTATCGGCGCTAGGATGGGCTGAACGGTAAGAACCGACATATTAAGAGCAACAGTTGATATTGTGTATTGTTGTAGAGAGCGGGGAGGACGTGCCCGATTGCACTCCATGTTGAGAGCGGCCCCGTTGCAACTCCGAACTACCGCAAGCTGGGGCATGCCTAGACCCGGCACATGAGGTCGGAATAGGAAGGTCGTTCAACGGGCCTCGGGTTGATTGGAAACCGGCTTGTTGCCCAGCCGCCAAAAAGTGCCGTATGCCGGTGCATCGAGGACCACCGAGACATTTGAAGCTGGTCGTTTGTTTTTCTCAATCAACGAGTCGCGCAGTAGAAAGGCGAATAGGGACGGTTCGTGCAGAGACGTCTCTTCACAATCATCTGTCTCGAAACAGATAGGAACATATTAGCAACAGATACGGACCGAAAGGGGAATGTCGATAGCGGGCGGTCAGCTTCTGGACTAAAAAACCAATGCTAATTCCGTGCCGGTCCTATTACCCCGCAGTGACTGCGACCCTACATGATGTCGATCGACAACATAAGCTTCCCGTCTCCGGTCTTCGTTCCAACCCCCGGCGTGCTATTTGGATATTAGACATATCCGCCGTTTCCAGTGGACTGCAAGGAATACGAGTAGCATGGGTCGTGCCGTCATCGGACTAACCTGAAAGGCAACAATCTCCCGCACATTCGCTGGGCCATGGCGGATAAGGTCTACATGGGACAATCGTTGCACTTACACGACACGCCAATATGAGAAAGGCATCGAGACTAAACGTGCGCGTGCGACAACGCATCCCACTACGAGCAGGGCATCATCCTCCTTCCCGACGTGGAAAGAGACTCGCTCGCCCTGGGGTTCCTGTCGGTGATCTCTAGCATCTAGATGCCTATCGCATCCTAGTCTCGAGCCGGGTAGATGCCGGTGTTCGCCGCATTCCTACGTGGCCCCCTGAACCTGTACGCGTTCCTTGGGCCTAGGCGGGTTAAGCTAGTCACCGTTAAGGTCAGAGTTTCTTTCAATCAAGCTTGATCACCCTGACTAGGGGGGCATGCTTCCTCGACGGCAACGGTGGAGAAGATTCCGATATGCGGCGACGACGCCAAGAGCTTTAACGCAACGTCCTTCCCCAGATTGCGGGCACATCTACGCATCTCCTCGTCTCTAGATTGATTATTCTCCATTGCTGAGGGCAGAACCGGCGGAATCAAGTTGCCTTCTTGGCATCTCTGNCCTCCCCCCCCCCGAATAATCACCGCTCCTGCATCACGACTTGTTCCTTCCTATCTCTGCCAAATTCCGGGATCCGGTGCGTTAGATTCATTCCTTTTCTCACCAAACCACGGGCAAACTGCAACCTCACGATCTTTGACTTTCCTGATCTGTCTTGATTCCCCGTCTTGGCAGACATGAAGCGGCAGTCCACGAAGAAACACATCCACGGAAGCAGAACCTCGACAGAACCAAGCAAGCGCCCCTGATTTCAACCTCGACGAGGACGTCTGGATGAATATATAAACCAGACTGGTGAACCTTGATGGTCTCATCTCATTCCTCATCATCCAGCAGCATCGGCAATCAGATCATCCAGTCTCAGCCTTGTCTACCTCGAGCCTTCCTCGTCCAGTTTCCGGAAAAAATGAAGTTCATCGCCGGTCTTTCCTGCCTCGCCGCTCTCGCGAGCGCCGTCGTCGTCGACCTCAACAAGCGCGACAGCCCCCTCGAGGTCAAGATCGAGAGCGTCGGCAACTCTGGTGTCAAGGCCAGCATCACTAACACTGGTGCCGCTGACCTGAAGGTCCTGAAGGCCGGCTCCATCCTCGACAAGCTTGCGGTTGAGAAGGCCGAGGTCTTCACCGGCTGTAAGTCACATGTTTATCCGTCACGATACGAGTCTCCTTGGTGCGTAAGCTCGACAAGGTCCGACACTAACATCACCACAGCCGAGCAGGTTGCTTTTGACGGTATCCGCCTTCGCCTTGCGACGAGCGGCATCGCCGAGGATGCCTTCGAGGTCATCCCCGCCGGCAAGACCGTCGAGGTCCAGTGGGACGTCGCCGAGGTCCACGACCTGAGCGCCGGCGGCAAGTTCGACATCGCCGCCAAGGGTGCCATCTCGTACGCCAACGCCGACAGCACCGACATTGCCGGAACCGCCAGCTTCAGCTCCAACGTCCTCAGCGTCGACGTCGACGGCCAGGCCGCTGCCAAGGTCCGCCGCGACTTCCACGAGAACGTCAAGCGCTCCGTCGTCCAGAGCGACTGCACCGGTACGCGCCGCACCGCCACCGTCAACGCCCTCAGCAACTGCCGCGCCCTCGCCGCCGCCGCCTCCTCCGCCGCCGCCTCCGGCCCCGCTGCCAAGATGAACGAGTACTTCAAGTCTTCCACCACCGCCACCCGTAACACCGTCGCCGCTGTTTTCGCCAGGGTCGCCAGCGAGTGCGGCAGCACCACCTCCGGCGTCTCCCGCCAGTACTGCACTGACGTGTACCCAGCCTGCTCTTCTGGTGTCATTGCCTACACTCTCCCCAGCCAGTCTTACATGGTCAACTGCGTGAGTACCTCGCTCCGGCAGGTCCAAGGTGTAACGCACTTGGAAACTGACACATTGTAGCCTTACTTCTTCAACAACCTTTCCGCGCTCTCCCGCACCTGCCACGCCCAGGACCAGGCCACCACGGTATGATCACTTTTCACGTCTTCTCAGAAGCTATGATCTGACTTTCGTCCCTAGGCCGTTCACGAGGTCACCCACCTTTCTCAGATCAAGGGAACCACCGACCAGAGCTCGTGCTACGGATACAGCTGTGTCCAGCAGCTCACCGCTGCCCAGAACCTCAACCACGCCGACACTTACTCCCTGTTCGCCAACGGTAAGCCTTGGATTACTTCCATTGAATGGGGGAATGGGTCTTATCCAGCTTTGACAACTGCTGACTCCGTTCTCTTTAGCTATCTACGCTGGCTGCTAAGCGAATCGTTTCCGTGGGCTTGACTCTGAAGTAAGGTCGTCGAGACTTCTCCAGGGTTCAGATGGACACAAGCTGCGCAAAACAATTCAAAATGATTTTTCGAGCCACAGAACGACGCCAACGATGAACGTATGTGGATGCCGTGCCGATGCCGAGAAAGAAGGTTGAGGGTGTACTAGAGTAGACACAGATGTTGAATGAGTGCTAAATACATCGGGTTCTTATGCTGAATGCCCAGAAACATTTTGCATGTCTTGTTCGAACTTTGATCTCTTATTTGAACCGAGGGAAATAGTGCGAAATTCATCACCTAATGCTTTCTTCTCAAGGGTAGCGTCCCCTAGCCGGCAATTAACCCCTCCAACAAGTGGAGCGCGTCCTGCTTCACGCAACCCTCTGTGCCTCGGGATTGTGTCATGGTGTTGCGGGGGATCGGCATTCGAACCGGATGACTAAGACGAAGCAACAAATGCTGCCATCTGGTCAATCTGAGCTGTCTCGTTTGGTTCGATGCATCGGCACCGGCACCAGTGACGAGATGTTCCTGACGCGCCTCAATTGATTTAGTAGACATACTTGCTCTGAAAGTTTGTCGACGTGGTTTTTACCTCTGAGCGAGAAAACACACTAAGCGTGCGTGTCCTGCAGCTTCGGTAACCATGGGTTCTTTCGAGGATCTCATCGACGCCGCCGTGCGGAGTCGCGAAATACCTGGCGTCATACTCTACGCTCAGGATAAGGAGGGTGCGTTTGTTTGTTTCGTGAAGGAGGGAAAGGGTGCCTAGTGTGAGCCAAACTGACCCATTAGACAACTTCCGGTACTCTCACGTTTTCGGAGACAACCTCAAGGACGGAACTCCTCTGGCACCCGACACTGTTCTCACCCTCGCCTCCGTCACCAAGCTCTTCACAACCATCTCTGCCCTGCAGCTCGTTGAGCGCGGCAAAGTGTCACTGGACGAAGACGTGTGCCAGCACCTCCCCGCCCTAGCCAAAAAGCCCGTCCTCACCGGCTTCGACAAGTCCGGCGCCCCCATCGAAGTCCAGCGGCAGAACCCCATCACTCTGCGCCAGCTTCTCACTCACAGCGCCGGTACAAGTTACGACTTCCTGAGCGACTCGACGCGCGAGTGGCAGTCCTTCCACGGCATAAAGCCCACACGCGGCGCCACGGTCGAGCAGCGCTTCGGGTACCCGTTGGACTACGAGCCCGGGGAGGACTGGGCCTACAGCTCGAGCACAGACTGGGTGGGCAAGCTCATCGAGGCCCTGTCTGCCGAGACTCTCGAGGCGTACATGCGCGAGAACATCTGGGACCCCCTGGGCGCATCGAGCTTCACTTTCGACCTCGACAAGGTTCAACCGAGGCTCTGGGCCATGAACACCCGCAACAAAGAGACGGGCAAGATCGAGCTGCATCGCGGAAGGGCCCTGAACCACGGTGTCACGGACTGCCTTGGTGGACAGGGCATGTACGGCACCGCGCCCGACGTCGTGCGCGTCTTGCGATCGCTGTTGCTCGATGACGGGAAACTGCTCAGTCCGAAGACGACTGCGGAGATGTTCAAGCCGCAGCTGTCCCTTCGGTCCAAGAAGGGACTTTTGAAAGCAATGGAAGAGCCGGAGTGGGCGGTCGGCTACTTTCCGGTCACGGGAGAGTACGACTGGGGGCTGGGAGGTTTGCTCGTCGACGGACACAGTCACCCGTACCGACGAGACAGGACGTTGATGTGGAGTGGCGCGTCGAACGTTTTTTGGGTATGTCACCGCCTTCAAATCTGTTTTTTATTTTTTTTTTCTGCAGGGAACAGAAAAAGCTAATAAAGTGCAGTGGATTGACCGCCAGACCGGGTTGTGCGGCTTCTTCGCGACGCAGATGCTTCCGGCGGCAGACGAGGGCGTACGACCGTACATCAAAGCGTTCGAGGACGAGATGTACGCGCGGGTGAAGAAGACACAGTCTCGCCCATCATTGTGAAGATTACATACTCTCGAACCCCGGACATTTAGAGTGCAGACAGGCAGATACTTTACATTACTACATTACACATGTTTATATTAATATTAACCTACATTGAGCGCTCATGCGACGAGTGGTTGTTACGTCAAACGCGGTGCGTCGCCGCTGGCCTCGGGCGTTGCCGACTGGGCCGCATCTGCACATGCATCATGGATCATCTCGCGCCAAACATGAGCCGAGAATCTAGCAGTTCGTCTCAACTCGAGCCGATTTCAAGCTCGGATCTGCGCCTTTAGAGCTCTTCCCCGCAACATTATGTTGTTAGCATTTCGTGGGGAAGTCCATTTGCGAACGCCAAGCACGGCCAGAAGCTCCCAAAGGGAGCAAGCCGCATGGCAGTTGAGCAGGAACCCTCCGGATGGCGCGGGGTAGAACTTCCTCTACACCTTGTGACCTCGAGAAATGGATCGCGTCTTCGGGTGGGTTTTGCCTGTTGAGGCCGCGGCCGCTGCAGGGTTGCGCCGGTAATGGTGCGGCTAGCTCCTTGGCTCAATCTTTTCTGGTTGTCGCGACTGGCGGAAGATTGCGACCACGCGGTCTTGGCAGTCCCATTTGCTATGAAATAGAGACTCAGTCGGCCGAGCGGAGCGGAGCCACAGTCGAGAATCTGGAACCTCGATATGGGACAAGCTGTNGGGGGGGGGGGGCTCACGCTCGTCGTGATGGGACTTGACGTGTATATCAGGCTTCGCCTCCCGCAGCGGTCTTGTTAGCGACGGTTCGTGGGCTCTCATTGTTTTCTTGTCGTACGCGAAGCAGACTTGTACCAAGGGGCAAAAAAGAAAAGAAAAGAAAAGAAAAGAAAAAGTCATCCGGCACAATGAAGTTCTCCTCTCTCTTCGCGTCCCTGGCGCTCAGCGCCCTCCAGACGGTCGCCGCGCCCACCCCCGAGCCCGCCGAGCTGGCTGCCCGGGCCCCGACGCTCTTCCTCTGCGGTGACAGCACCATGGCCCGGAGCAGCGACTCCCTGATGGACGGCTGGGGCCAGTACGTCGGCAAGTACCTGAACATCAACGTCGTCAACCGGGCCATCGGCGGCCGCTCGTCCCGCTCCTTTTGGAACGAGGGGCGCTTCCAGAACGTCGCGAACGAGGTCAAGGCCGGGGACATTGTCGTCATCGAGTTCGGCCACAACGACGTCGGCTCGCCCCGCTCCAACGACAACGGCCGCTCCGTCTGCCCCGGCGAGGGCACCGAGACGTGCGTCTCGGACAAGACGGGCGAGACCGTCTACACCTACACCTTCTACATCATCCAGGCCTCCCGGCTCATGCTGGCCAAGGGCGCCACCGTCATCCTCTCCTCCCAAACGCCCAAGAACCAGTGGGCGACGGGCTCCTACGTCGGCGACGCGCCCCGCTTCGTCGGCTACATGCAGCGCGCCGCCAGCGTCCAGGCCGACTCCAGGGTCACCTACGTCGACCACCACCAGGCCGTCAGCAACATGTACCGCAAGCTGGGCGCCTCCGCCACCAGCGCCCTGTACCTCAAGGCCAACGACAACACCCACACCAGCCCCGCCGGCGCCGACCTCAGCGCCCAGGCCTTCGTCCAGGCCATCTACCAGAAGCTGAACGGCGCCACCAGCCTCGCTCCCCACGTCAAGACGCCCATCAAGACCGTCTACTAAGCGGTGATGCGAGATCTTGGTTGGTTTAGGGGGGAGGGGCCTTGGGAAGCCTCTTGACAGCGTGTGTACACTGTTGAGCAGAGCTCGTCTGGAATTAGGTCCATGATTTACCCCTGAGTCTACAAGGGCGTGTTGGAAAGGGTTCGCTGTATATATTTTACGTCGAAAAAAAACATCCGACACATTGTACATATGGAATTATAACATTTTGGCTTTGTTACCTTTGCGAGACGCAGGCCCGTCAAGGTGTTTCTCATGCTGGCCGTCAGTGTAATGGGCCGTCCTTTCTGATTCATGCTTTTGAACTTCCATTTACATCGAATCCAGTGCATTTAGGAGCCCTTCCTACGCATGTTGAAAATACAGCGCCAAGCCGGCCCAGATATCGTAGATGTGTTCTCTGCGGTGATTTGGTCCAATAACACAGCTCATGTTATTGCCTAAAAACCTCACTTGTTGAGTATCCGGGCTAGGGCCTGTGATCACATATTCTACCAACACACTGTCTGATATATTCCGTAGAGGACGCCCGCTTACAGTGCTCAGCTCGAAGCCGAGAACAATGTCGTCTTCCTCTCCCGTAGCCAGAATCCCGCCATACCCATCCCTGTGAATCCAGAAGATGAGGGTACGGATAGCTATGAGAAAGATAGCTCGACCAGGTTTCCAACGGCTTCCTGGATGCACAGAAATCAATGTTTGCGCGCCAAATGGATATCGACCCCCAGGCAGTGATTCTGCAAAAGTCCCCGGAATTGTGGGTTCCAAAGGAGGGGGGGACAGCTGGTTCTAATGGGCAAGCTGGACGACACCCATCTTCCGGGGGAAGACGGCCTTCTCGCGTTGGAAAAATTCCAAGCCTCCACCCTCTGTCCAGTTTGAACTCAGATCTGACACGGAACCGTTCCATTACAAGTCTGGACCCCGAAACCCGGCAATTCCGTCTACTGTAATTTGCAACACCGGCCGAGTCGGGTATCGTGCGCCGACTCCAGCTCGAGACGTTCAACCTCGAAGATGCACCTCCTTCATGTGTCTGTCTTACATCTGGAGAGATCCCCAATATACCGATACTCAACCTCGCCACAGCGCGTTCGACCCTGCAAAAGTACAGGGCTCAATTCAGTATAATGACGTCCCTAGCGCGGATTTGGGAAGATTCCGGACGAGACAAGGTCCAGTCCGACATCGTGTGCGCCAAGCGCGGCCTTCTAGACACGAGTAACAAAGATGGGAGGAAGTTCCGGGGCAATCCCATCAACTTCTGGCTTCAAGACTGGTATTTCCGCACATGGGTTCTGCAGGAAGTGACCCTGTCCGCCAATGTTATTGTGCTGTAGTTATGGAACAACAGCCGTGAGTCTTGATGCGATCATGAACTTTGGGGTTTGGCAAAGTGTCATGGTTTTTTTGAGGATGCTTCGAATCGGGCCATGGGCGGATAGTTATATTGAACAAAATGATGCATCTGAATTCCGTTTCCTCTCAAAGGGCTCCGGGATCGCAGGAAGCGCGATCTCAAGACTATAAAAGCCGACAACTCCGACAATGATTCTCCTTGCATGAATTCGAAGCGATACCGGGTGAGCCAAGCTTATTCGAGCAGCCGGGCTTGACGAGAACCAATTTTGCTACCGACAGCCGTGACAAGGTACACGGGCTCCTTGGTCTGACCAACGACTCCGTTGCTCAATCGATCATGCCAGATTATTCTCCGGCGAACCCTACGAGTGAGCTGATTACCGATGTCGCTGTACAGATTTTGACAACACGACTTGCCAAGAATCTCATTCATCATGCTGGCATCTACCAGAATATTTAGGTCTTCCGTGTTCGGTTCCCGACTGGGCCATGCAATCATCCGCGGCGCTGCCATTGCACCTATACGAGTGCATGCCCGGCACGTCTCCCAAGGCTTCAGTACTCAATATTGATGCCCAGCGCCGGCTTGTAGTCCGAGGCGATTTCATCTCGTGGATCAGTCATGTCAGCCTAGTAAGAAGGTTTTATCCGTGTGATGAATCTGTCCCTTAGTTCAAACGGGTTCGCAACGGCATCCGATATTGAGATTCCGCTTTCTGACGACGAGGACGCCGTGAACTTAATACTCTCGGTCGCATTGAATTGCGCGAAGGGATATCTCAGTCAAGGTTATGCTGACAGGAGTTGCGGGATGCGCTGGCGAGGAACACTGGTCGCAGACTGTTCTTGGACGAGGACCGAATCGGGGGACGCAACTGACTCGCCACGAACCCAGCGGTCTCGGCTTTTAGTGTTGTTCAGGGAAATCAGGGAAAGTGCGCGACGTTGACCGACGAGTTCCTTGCATCGGTGGAGGCTGTCAACGCTTTTACGCCAGGGGGACCCGAGTCAGAGGAGGAATAGCAGGCACCGGGGATCCGCGTGCATCAAGGTTCTTTTTCCAAGTAGCTCCTCAATTTCAATGAAAGCGTCGAGGCGAAATTCCAGAGGTGAACGATGCTTTTACTGACCCTTTTCAAGAAGCCCAGAGGGGGCGACGGTTTGTGACTTTGGCAGCTAGGGACTCGGACGCTGGGCACGGCGGTGAAGTGAAGTCTGATGATGGCACTGGATCCGACACGGTGGCTTTCCAACATTACTATACGGGCAGTGTGCAGCGGAATGCAGAGACCAATGATTACGTCTTCCTGCTCGAGGGTTCCAGAACGCCGTTCGTGCTGAGGAGATGCCATGGCCTCCAAGAATGCCGAGAAGACACGTTCAAGCCTGTTGGAGACTGCTATAGTTATACACAACGTGATAGTTGGCGAACTCTCATGTCGATTGGACGAGGTTCTGAAATTATCAGATTTGATAAAATCGGTTTGAATATCGAGAGACACAAATACGCTGTGCGAACGCCGGAAGGCTGCGCCTCATTCCGAGACTTTGTAATTGTGTGGAGTTACAGGGGTTGTCCGGAAGTGTTTGATCTCCCGGGCATTCAGTCATCTTATTTTTTCTACATGCGACCAAGCATCGTGCATCTCAAGGCGTATAAGGGAGAACAGTGATTTGTGGTGTGGTCCAAATGTCCCAGTTATCAGAATGATTGGGGTTGCTGAAGGGTGTGAGCGCCGCGAACCGTATCCTTTATTAGAGATGGTCAGCATGAAAACTTGTCGCCACCAGTAAGCAAGGGGGACACTCACGTATAATTGCCCGGGGCGATGTAGCTTCCGTTCGCCAACTTGCCCAGCCACCAGAAGCGGTCGGTCAACTCGCTCCAGGATGTGGTACGCTCAATCCCACGCAAGGGGAAGGGCAGAACCTTCTCTTTATCCATAGTGGCCGGGTCAAAGTTGCTAAATCCAGCCGCATACGTCGAATACGTAGCCGCACCGATGTAGCCGTTCTCTCCGACGACCGGAGGGTACTTCCACTGGGACTCACGATACTCTGAGTCGAAAATCTGCATGCTCGTGAGTACTTGGGCACGCGGTTTCTCTTAGTGAAGGGGTCCAGTTGTGGGCAAACTTACATCCCATCTGAGTTCCTTTACTCCCCACCTGAATCTAGCCCAAACCTTTATAAAGTCTTGAGCCGATCGGCTAGTGTTGAAAGCATAACTTGGTGGTGTCAAATCTCTCTTCTACGTCTGCGGTAATGTTGGTAAGGACCTGACGTTGACTTACGTGTGGTACTCGTCAATTCCTTGACCGCTGGGCCCGGACCGCTGCAAAGGGTAGCCCGCAGGAAACATGCTGCCTCTCATTTGCACCTTCAAGTCAAACGCCGCCCCTGAAACACGGAATCAGTAAGCCGTGAAAGCATCGATAGCCATTGAAGCAGCAATCATTAAACAGACTTACCCATGTAAGGGATGGAGTGTACCTCTCCGTTGCTTCCCGTGATTAGGATCTTGCCGCTGTAGACCGGGAGCTTTGATTCATCGTCCACTTGAGGGTACATGAAATTGAACCTGGATTGAAAAGTCAGAACCTCCACTTAAAATTCAGTAGTCTGTGTCGGCCTACTGAGCTCGCTTGGTTTCTCCAGGGTTGAGCCTGAATGTTCCCGAGGGCAAGGTAACCGCTGGCGCAAGGCTAATTGGCTTTATATCCAGCACATCGGCAAGAAGGCCTGTTGTGCGTCCTTGGGCATTGAATCCACCAGCAGGCTCTACTGTGAAGTTGTACGATACGGCTTGCGTTTCGGTATTGGTGATGAGAACCTCGTGATAACGGCTGAACGACCCCGTGTCGTTCAGGGCAAATTTCTCAAACGCAAGGACGGTTTGTTGTTCCAGTAGTTTCGTCGCGTTGATGAGCCCAGTACCGACTTGAGCCACGGGCGCAAAGTACCCAAAGTCCGTCGGCAGAGCTTGTGGCTCGAACACCTGCCAAGGGAGAGACTCGCCGCTGGAGATGATGCGCCGGACGAGCATCTTAGCAAACCCGTTGCCGTGAACCTCGCGGCCTCCGTATTTGCTGATATAGAGGGCAGCAACACCGGCCACGTAAGGCGTCGCCATGGACGTGCCGCTGAGGACCTTGTAAGTGCCGTCGAGATACGTGCTGTAGATGTTGGCGCCGGGTGCGGCGATGTCGGGCTTGATCTCCAGCTCGTACGTCCCTCCCCAGCTGGTGTACTGCGAAGGAATACCACCAGCGGCGTCGAAGAACCCGACGGCCCAGTCCTTGTCCGCCGGTGGCGTGAAATCTGCAGTGACATTGCCCCCGGCCTTCACCGTGGCGATGATTGCGGCGCCGGCTTTCGCGTCGATCAGCGCCATCTGCGACTTGTAGGCCGAGTTCGCAACGAGTTCGAAGGGACGGTAGTTATCGTTGTAGAAAAGGACGTATCTCGCTCCGAACTTCTCCACGTTGGTCTGCTTGACGTAAGGGGTGCATGTTCCGCGCCGAATGAGCACAATCACGTTGGAAAGATCCGGCGTAGTGTCGGGCAGAGGACTGCAGGCCTCGGCGGGGTTGCTCGTGTCGAAGGAGAGCGGCAGAATCGGCAGCCCTACAACATCCCACAGCGGTCTGTTGACCGGCGGTATGTAGGCAAGCTGGGTGGTGTTGGAGTCGCCGCCAAGGCTAAAGGTTGCGTGCCACGGCTTCGCGGGAACCCGGCTCGTGTCGACGGAAGCCACTGCGAGCACCTCTTTACCGGATGAGCCACTGCTGGCGTACAATGGGCCCTCGTCTCCGTCATTGCCGGCTGCAATGGTGACCAAGACTCCCCGCTCGACGATCCTGGACGCTACAGTAGCCCAAGGACCGTCTGAGAAGCCATTGGCGCGACCAATACTTGCCGTGATGATATCTGCCTAAGCTTTGCGTAAGCAGGACAACTTCTGGGTGGTCAAAGCCAGACTTACCCCGGACTCGTAAGCCATGATGGTTGCTTCGACTAGAGTGTCCTCGTCGGTCCCTTCGAACTTTACCGAGAGAATCTTCAGTACGGGCATATTTTGAATACAACAAGTATCAATAGCTTACGGCACCGAACACCTTGAAAGCAAGGATCTCAGCTTCTGGGGCAACTCCGACAAAGCTGGTAGAAGAGCGTCAGTGAGCGACTATCTTAACACAATTGATCTCAGTTGACTAACAAGTCGCTTCTCCCAGCAATGATCCCTGCGACATGAGTACCGTGACCTAGCGAGTCCAGAGGATCCTCATCTGGTTTCTTTTCGTTCGAACCATCGTATTCTGAGACATTGATCAGCCTCTTTCTCCGAAGCACCTAAATAGCTTAGTTATGTATATATCTTACCTTCACCCACTAGGTCGTAACCCCCAGAGACCTTGAAGCCAGGCCCAAAACCACCACCGAGCTGGCAATGTCAGGAAAGCGTTTCACAGCATGTGATTACAACAACTTACGGCAGGATGTCGGTAGTCAACTCCAGAGTCAATGACCGCAACCTTGACCCCCTTTCCGTGGAATCCAGCCTTGTGAAGCTTGTCGACTCCAGTTGAAAAGTGTGTAGACCAGTTTTGAGCCGTGGCATCATCGCTGAATGAAGCCTGGGGCCTCAATGGCGCAAGCTTGTATTTCCTCACCGGCCAGGCGTGAGCGACTTCGCCCACGTCTTGCAATGAATCCAAGTTGTCGCTTTCGGACTCGACGCTCAAGCCTGAAAATATCTCGCTGCTGAACGACTTCAGGACTCTTGAACCGGCCGCCTCGATTTTCCGGGAGAGGTCAGCGAGGGCAACTCCCTGCGTGTGAACAAGTCAGTGATTGTGCAGTCGACTACGGCTATGACAAAGGGTGTGGGTTACCGGCTCGGCCTCCACGATGAACTTCTTGGTTTCCGAGATGGTGGCGGTTTGGGCGTCATCGCGTCTCTGAAGGGGATTGCGCAATGAATTTGCTTCCACGGATGCTAGGGCAATCGCCCAAAGCAAACGACCGAGATGCATAGTTGGCTCACTGGGTGGCTGAGACTGTCCGCTGGTTGCGGTCAGTCAACAGAACAGGTCGGTATCACCAAGGGGCTTCGACCGCCTTTGTAGGCGATTTTCGAATTGGAAGAACCCGGATAGCACATCGACACCAAGACGTTGGCAATTTCGCGCTCTCGTAAAAAGCGCCCGGCTGTTTGCTGTCCTGCGCACCCGTTGTCGCATCGACGGCGGCTCGGAGTCAACGGCGATGCCTCTTGGGTGGATCGGGAACCCGCAGCTAAACTTCATAAGGCGACATCACCTGCAGGTTCAAGTGATTTTTGGAAGTTTCACCATCCTCCTGCCAAATTAGGAGTCACACTCACTTCATGATCCTGTGGTGGCGCGCCGCCCAGGGTTGTATTAGAGGCTTGAAGTGGACGTTCAACCGTGGACAGGGCCCCGAAGTCATCAAAAGCCCCTGTCCATGCAGCGTTGCCAAGTGCAAAACGGGTCTTACCAAATAGCGCATATTGGCTCACTTGCGTCGCAAGGTCAAACAAAACTAAAGCGCCCTTATCGGCCTAAGGGCTCGGCGCCGCGATGAAAGTGAGAGAGCCAGTGACCGATTTACTTCGTGTATAGTGCGTTTTCTAAGCCTGGTATTATCATAGAGAATACGCAAGCTCTCGGGGAACATGATTGTCATCGTCATAGTCTCTTGCGTAACTAAAGAATAGCGTCAGAGAAGCTGTGGGTGATAAGAGCATGTGCAGCCTAAGCAGTCTTCAACTAGACAGACCATGAGTGAACAATAACCCCTAAGGCCAACAAGATTTTTGACTGCCTCGAAGGATCGCGGCCCCAGTTGACGTTGGGTGTTGCTGCAGCTTGTGTGCAAGAACGTGTCGTAATATTTGCTTGATGCCTACCTATTCAGTATCGGCAAACTACAAGTGTATGAGAGTAGAAGTCTTTCAAAATCCGTTTTATTTTGTGTCTGCCTTGCATGGGCTGTCTATTGCCACGCAAGCATCGAACACCATGGCGGGCTCACCAGCGGAGACCTGAAGGGTACCAGCAACAAGACCAGCAACATTCAGATGCTTATTTTTCATAACGCAGAATGGCGGCTGAACTTGCCGTCTAATTCATAGAACGAGTAGATGACGAGAATGGATCTACTTTACAAGTTGCAAGTATCTCTCATTATCTCGTGCATCTCGAAGGCCGCCTAGGCCAGAAAAATCAAAACACAAGCCAACCCAACCCTAGTGTGGAATTANCTCCCCNNNGGCTCGAACCACCAACCTCCAGATTAACAGTCTGACGCGCTAGCCAATTGTGCCATCGGGGATATTGAGTCGTGCTTGAAATTTGAGTGATGCTAAGTGGACTATGGAATACACTTGAATGGGACGTTTCAATGGAAGCGGGCAATGTCCCAGAAGAATAGTGGAACCCTGGTTTGTCTCTCGCTGTGTTCCATCGGCTGCTAGACGTCATCTGGGACGAGGTTATAGTTGGGTTAACAGCGACCTGCAACTCATGACATGACGTACCCTGGCTCTTAATGCGAAGACTAAAAGCTTCTGCGAAGGTTGAAATAGTAAAGTTCTCAGGCGGACTGTCGGACTACGGCCCGCACCCATCGGTGCTGGAGTTAATTGTCTCGGACATGCAATTGGGAACAGTAACAATGTTTTTAGCTTACAAATGCAGATTTCACGCTCCGACATCAACTGCCAGTACCCATAAACGGCTTACGGTATGACAACATTTTAATAAATAACAATCCGGTATGACAACATCTTAATGAATGACAATCCAGTATGACAACATCTTAATAATTGACAATCCTTTTAACAATGAAGCTGACAAATGACTTTGTCCACGGCATTGTAATGCACATAAACCTACGTACTTAAGCCAACAATAACTTGGTCAGCTTGACGCGCTTTTCGATGAGGAAAGACGTAGCACAACGACTCAGAGTTCCTACATTGTCGAAAGTTGTTCTCCCTTCGCTGTGAATTGTTACGCAAGTCCCCATAATCGCCGCTAATTGCATCGGAGCGACGGCTTCTGAACAAACAAGCATGCCGCATAACATTCTCGTCACCGGCGCCTCGGGCTACCTCGGCGGCACTCTCCTATCTCGTTGGCAAGGCGCCGGCCTGAGCGGTTACGAAAAGCTATATGCCCTGGTCCGTACCGACCAGCAGGCTGAGGCCGTGAAGCAGTATGGTGCCGAGCCCCTGTTCTTTTCCCCTAGGGACGAAAACGCGGTTCGAGATGCTGTTGTTGGAAACAAAATTACCATCGTCTACTACTTGATCGATGCATTTGAATCTATTGGTCAGGAGAACATTATCAAAGCGCTAGCAGAGGTAAAGCGTCAGACTGGTCAAGAGGTTCATTTCCTACACGTAAGTTTGACTGAGACCGTAAACCACGAGGTCATAGCATTGCTCTACGAGGTATATAGTTACTGAACATATCACGCGCAAGACCACCGGGGCCAAGTTCTTCTCAACCCACTCTGGTGCTCCGACAGACCGGCCGTTGCTGGACACTGACCCGAACCTGTACCGGATACAAAAGAGCCAAAAGGCTCCCCATCCCATCATGCAACAGGTGATGTTACCCGTGACCGTCACGGAGCATACGTTGTACTGATCTTTATTCAGCCGGTAGAGACAAACAACACCGTCATTGAGCAGGCCGAGGCCAATGGCGTGAACTCTTACATCTTTTGCCCATGCATCGTCTGTACGTTGCTTTGCCTTCTTACTTGGCTCGACTGGCTTTGGCTGATGATGTGCACAGATGGAAAAGGCGAGGGTTTCGGCAACATCATATCTATCCAAACAGTCGATGTTGTGAAGTCGGCCAAAGCCGCTGGTAGAGTCCACAGTGTCACGCCAGGAAACCCGGTGAGCGATTTCTGGAAACCAACAGCTTTCATAGTTCTTTCTGTTGCTGACCTTATCTTCAGACATGGCCAGTTTGTCATGTGATTGACAACACCAATCTATATCTCCAAATACTTCGGTCAATCATGAACGGGGAGAAGATAGGTAGCGGTCGGAATGGATACTACCTGGCAGCTTCAGGAAATGTGGCCTGGAACGACCTCTACGCCGCGATGGCCAAAGCCCTTGTCGAACGAGGTGTTATCAAGGACAGCAGCGTGAAGCTCGCCGATGAGACCGCGCTTGAAGCCATGGCCAAAGGACTCGATGCAGACAGTTCGTTAGTCGAGGTTAGAGTTGCTGGACAGTAAGTACTGGCCCTGAATACCTACGTTAAGTAGTGACGAGGCTTTGAGTCAAGGATCCTCCCGCTGATAATTAAACCTAGCTGCACTTTCACTGCCAAACATGGAGAGCAGATTGGGTGGAAGCCAGAATTTCCCCCGGAACATATTCTTGAGAACGCGGACGCCGAGGTAGAACTGATCCTGGGAAATCTTTGATGGATTTGTAGTATCAGGCTTCATCAAAGCCGCTCTCCAGACTGACGTACGGCTTGATATCGAGAGGAAGAGAATGGGAAATCTCAAAAGACGATAGAACAAATTGCATCACTAGCTTGCCGCACATTATGTTGACTAGACAATTGGAGAAGACGTCTCTGCCTGGGGCTCGTTCGTACGCTAAGCGCCCATCATTCTTAATGTGGGCTTTCGTCATGTAAGCACCGGGACACAAGAGGGGAAACCATCAACGAGGCCCACGGCTCACGCGTGCCGTGGAACACCTTCTGACTGTGATTAGTAATGCATGCCGATTGTCTCTATCTAACCCCTCAAACCCACCTTGTCTAATGACATAAATATTTAGAACTCCAAGCAGAGTGCGTCAGATCACATTATCGCCGTTCAAAATCACAAAACCAACATGCCTGAGAAACTTATCCTGTTCGATATCCCCGACAAGAATGGGGCCTGTTGGTCGTTGAACCCATGGAAAAGTAAAAATTACCCGCGAACCCCTCGCTTCGTACCTCGCTGAATTATTGAAAACTAACAAGGGCAACTTAGCGCGCTTGGCGCTCAACTACAAGGGCATCGACTATGAGACGGAATGGCTGGAATACCCAGACATCGAGGGCAGACTCAAACCTACGGGCCTGGAGGGTGATTCTAATCAAATAGCACCGTACACGTGTCCTGCAGTGCAGTTTCCAGATGGCACCTACATCATGAACAGCGCCAAGATCATCAAGCGTCTGGAGGCCGACTACCCTGAGCGGCCTCTCCACCATGACTCGGAGGTGCTCCAAGAGATGTATGACTTACTCTCAAAGACCTTCGACGCCCTAGTTCCCGAGCTCCTGCCATACATTCCTCGGGACGTGTTGAGCGAGAAGAGCGCAGAGTATTTCTGGAGAACCCGCAAGGCTAGGTTTGGCATGTCGCTAGACGAGCTCCAGGAGACTAAAGGTGGAGAACAAGTCTGGGCCAACGCCAAAGAGGTCCTAGAGGAAACTGCGGCTCTGCTGAACCGGACTGAAGGGCCTTTCTTTCTAGGCAACATGGGTGAGATTTTAATCTTTCGGTGATTAACGCGCCAAGTCTAACCGCTCGTTAGTGTCATACACCGATTTCGTCTACGTCGGTTTCTTGTTTTTTGTGAAGAATATTAAAGAAGAGCACTACCAGCGTATCGTTCAACACTCTGACGCATTTGAGAAGCTTTACGAAGCTTGCAGCAAGTGGCTGGAGCAAGGCGACTACTGACCGATAGCGCTGACGAACGAAGTGAAAGCTACGATATCTTTTTTCAGAAATTCTATGAAACAATATATTTTGAAATTATAGATAAAAACTCATGACGTTAGATGCAAAGCTGCTGTTGCTACCCGCTCGGCCGATTGGTAATATATCTCGGCCTAGCAGCCCTGATGCCGATGTGTTCAGCGTCTTTCCAGCATGATGTTGCGCTCATCTGGCCAGACATCGCTCTTGAAGCGACCCAAATCCCGAACGAGCTTGCCGGGATGTATCCAAAGGTACAAAGCCATTATCGACACCATGAGAGCAGCGTCGAAGAGATAGATGAAGATCTCATGCTGAATGATGAATCCGTCCTCCCCTTGGAGATATTCAATCCCCCTCACCACACTTCTGACAAACATAATACAAGCAACGCCGTATGTTATCAAGTAGTACTTGTTCCATTCGATGCCCGCCTTGGACGCGTTCAAGTTTGGCCCTTCGCGCTTGGCACATCTGTGGGAGTGCCAGCACGACAGAGTGAAGAGACAGATGACGCCAAGCTGGGCCATCAAGCCGGCTATGATAATCTTCTTGGCGAGTTCGATGCTGGAAGGGTCGCCGGATGCCGGCATGACGGCACCAAACACCTGGGACACGAAGCAGCCAATGTCGGCGAGGACGTAGACGAATGCGGTGAGACGAGGACTGACGCAAGCGTGGCGGCGGAGGTCGAGGGCTATGATGATGCGACCGAGACTCATGTAGATCGAGGCGGCGAAGAGCGGCGGAGAACCGAGAATAAGGAGGTTTTGCATGATGAAAGGACCGACAGCTACGGGATCCACGGAAGCTTTTGCGCGTCCGTAGTAGCCAAAAGCTTCTCCTGTGCATCGGGTATCACGTTAGTACTTTTTTGTGCATATTTGAAGATAGCATCGACCTCTTGAGACGTACCAACGCCGCCAAGAATGAACGGAATAAAGTGCCAGGCGCGCAGCCAGAAGAGATAGCCAATATGGCCGAGAACACCGATGGCGAATAGAACAAGAAAAGCCCAAGCCGCTCCGCCGTTTGGTCTGTACGGGTAAAAGACGATCTGTGTACCGTTCACAATGGGACCGAATGGTCCGTCTCCGTCGTTCACCATGGCGGCTCTCTCGCTGGTTGATGCCACAGAGGAGAGAGTGGGAATCGTATGCGAATGTTCAGGCGGTACAGCAAACG
The DNA here is from genome assembly GCA_001937105.1 of Colletotrichum chlorophyti. NCBI lineage: Eukaryota > Fungi > Ascomycota > Sordariomycetes > Glomerellales > Glomerellaceae > Colletotrichum > Colletotrichum chlorophyti. The sequence goes on along the minus strand of MPGH01000011.1, from coordinate 1,057,602 downwards.
AAGGACGGAACAAGCAGCAGTCACAAAAGAACGAAGTATAACAAGAGATCAAAATCGCATGCCTAACCTCCCCGAAAAGCTTGTTTGGTCCTCTCTATTACTTATATCCAGCCTTTGCGACTCAGGGGAACTCCACAGTGGCTGTGTGGTGCGTATCGAATACGATTTTGCGCCGCGTAGTGCGCCTCTGCAATTTTCGTATTCAAATACGACAAATCCGTTGGGCGGAGACGCCGTCTCGAATAACGTGGATCAACCCTTCATTCCTTGAAATGCGAATGGTACGAAAATTGATCCCCAGCTCTTGAGCTGTTTTTTCAAAGACCCCATTGGACCCGGAGTAATCGGCCCTTACCCTGTCGTGCGTTTCTTCACAGCTGAAGTCCTGCGGTGCGACTGTTAGGATATGCACGATGCAATGTGCGCCATCGCATGTCAACAGGCTGCGGGCCTAGGTCCCGCGCTTTCAACGCTGCTGGTTCAGCAGATACTGGACAAGGAATCAACTTGTTCCAATCATATATGTTCTCAGACGCATAGATCGGCGTAGCAACGATTGCTTGCTGGTTTACTGCATCCGCCATTAGCAGTAGACTGGATCACGAATAACGAAAATGTGCATTCCGTAACTTGTCCCAATACACGAGACAAAACGCAGTTATTCCCATGTCGAAGAGTTGAAAACGTAGCCATCTGCTCGGGTGAGTAACAAGAACTAACTAAAGATGAACATATTAATCCACCACATCGAACTTTTAATTAGCAATGTTGCGAAGGGCCGTAATGATGGTCACGCCACCTACTTGGTTTAGCTTCTCTCACGCTCCATTTCTAGTTCATCTTCATATTGCGACTCCATCCGGATTTCGAGTTCCTGTATGTAGTCTCCGTCCAGAAGGCTTCGCCAAATGAAAACCTGGTTGGTGTTGCAGCGCACCAAGCGATGGTAATTTCCTGACATCACCTGCTGGTGCCGCGGGCGTTTTAGCCCCAATCTTTCAAGCTTTCCGTGTTGCCAGATTGCGAATCCAAGTTGGCGAAATGGACGGAAAGACACTCCTCTGATCGGGGAACCAGTATCACGATTGAGCATATACCAGAAATCATACGCCTGCGCCTCTCGGTCTGGAACATAATTCAGTGCTGGGAGATCGCCCGTTGGTGCCGGAACTGAATCTGGCCATTGATTGGAAGAGCGCAAGAGCGAATGCGTCCAAAGCGGAGCACAAAGCGACCAAGTGCTCGATCTGGACGCATTATTGTATCCCGCCTGCGACTTGACGAGGTCGACGAACTCTCTGGCCGCTAGAAGGTCCTGGCAATGCGGGCTGAGTTCTCTGTAAACATTTTGGGGTGTCAAAATGTTGATATTGCGATGGTTCCTCGGACTGAATGTCCATTCAAACCCCTTTTCGTGTACGGCGCGGTCAATTTCGTGGAACAACTGGAGTTTCCAAAACCCTAGCATCATACGCTGCTCTTCGACCCAGGTTGAGGAGCCAATGTCCTGGGGGGTGCATGGTCGACCTGAGTAGACTGCCCTCCAAGGAGTGCTTGATATCGGAGAGCTCCATCCAATGTTCCAGCCGATCTCGGACTGCGGCGCGTCTCTGGAAGTATCATCCAGACGTGATGGGCTCATAGAAAGGCACCGCTGCCTGTAGAGCTCGAGACAAGCTGGTGTAAGATAGGCAACCCGGCGGGCGATCAACAATATGTCTCGACAGCACCGGTAACCCTCTTGTTCTTTAAATGTGTAGGCCAGATTTGGTGCTTGCGGGTGGTAACGATCGTAATCAAGAAGCTTGGGCGCCTTTATATCCCTGCGCCGAACGTATTTGTCGACAAACGCGTCGAGTGAGTCTGCTGGCTGGCGTCCGCGGCTGGAACAGCGAAGAACCGCAACTACTTGAGCCATGTTGTAGACTTCAGGGGCGACGGATTTGGCGAAGACCCGGTCGAGGATTTCAGGGCCGATTTTGGCGAATAGTTGGGAAGCGTTGGGTGAGGAAACCAAGAGGTTATAGAGGGTTCTTAGCTCGTCGACATAGGAGAGGATGTCGACGAGGAGCTCAGAGGGCAAGGTCTCGAACGAGACGACTTTGGGAGGGGCCATGGCGCATCAGGTGGATTACCCACAGTGTTTACGATCTGAGTGTTTGCATGAGGTATCTTTAAACATGTCTTCGTCTTTGAGCAGGTACTTGCTTTCCAGATACGGCAGTGTATTGTTGATACCTTACGTTTCCGCGCAAGCCTACCTACCCCGCTCCGTGCAACCAAGCGTGCCTTGATAACCATGCGGCGCATTCCTGTTTGCCGGCTGACTCGTTGTCGTGGCAAAGAACAATCCTAATTGGTATTCGTGCTACTTGTTATTCTATGTGCCAATTTCATTCATCTCACAGCACAACACCCAGAAGAAACTTAGCTTTTTGATGTCAGAAGAGTCTTGAATAGTGAAAATACCACATCCATATTTGGCTAGTCCTCGTCTCTGAGTTGCGATACGTTCATTGGACCATCTTTGGACGGATTCGTCCGATCACATGAGTGGCGTCCTGAAACATTCCACAGTCATAATAGAGTTCAAGACGTCGGAGGAGAAGAATACAACTCGTCAAGCTCGCAACATCATCGTATGCTCGTAGAACCAGGGTTTCGAGAGTGCCATCGAGTCTAACACTCTGAAAGAGCTGGGCTTAAATCAAGCAGCTTTGGCTTAACAAAAAATCCAGAGCGATATGGGACCGAAAGCTCCGCTGAAGTTCGCGGGAACCAAGCCTGGGCGGGCCGTGAAGCCGGGGACGACACTCCGAATCCTCGGTGTCGGCGACTCCATTACTGTCGGTTTCCTCAGTGACCAAGATGGAGGTGACGGCAATGGTTATAGGCTCAAACTCCGGGAGGATCTGTCAAGTTCGTCATCTCTTACCACACGCCTGCTTACATGTATCGACCACGTTGGGCTAATCCACGGCCACCGGTGTAGGGGACAGAGTCGTATTTGCTGGCACAGAGAGTATGGGCGGCACGATGTCTGATGGATACTTTGTAAGAAACCTTTCGCGTCCTCGCACGACACAGCTGACGAGCTTGTCCATTCCCAAGGCGGCCTGGTCTGCCATGACAATCAAGTTTATGTCGGATCACGTGGGGCCCTCTCTGAAGCACAGGCCGAACATTGTGCTCGTCCATGCGGGTACAAACGACATGAATCCCAACCTGGATATTGCCAGAGAGGGCAACGACCCAGACGAAGCAGCCGGTCGCCTCGGCACCCTCATCGACCAGATCGTCGAGAGTTGCCCAGACGCCACGGTACTGGTGGCCATGATTATCGGCTGTTGGGACGAAGCCCAGTTCGAAAACATTGTTCAATTTCAGGCCTTGATACCTGGAGTTGTCCAGCAACGGCGGGATGCCGGTAAGCACGTGCTTGCAGTCGACTTCACGACCTTCCCGTTGGAGTTCTTAAGACCTGACGGCATTCACCCCACTAACGAGGGATATCGGCTTTTTGGTGACTATTGGTATGATTTTATTTGCCAACTCCCCAGTGACTGGATTCAGAAGCCCGTTGGCCCTGATCCTGATCGATCTGGCGACCTGAGCGACAGTGTCTTTGACGAAAAGAGACCTAACAGTTGGTGTGACTGGGTTTTGAAGTTGCTTTGTTTTAGATAGCTTCTGAAAGGTATATGCAATATCAAGAGCTTTTTTCGTACAGTAATTTTTCGAAAGAAGACGAATCAAGCAAAGTCTGTGGATTGAAAGACCGTCCAGTATTCCAGCACGTCTTTAAAAGTCTATGCCAAATATAAATGGTATTCCGAACCTCGGGTAGTTCATCGGAGTGCCGGACCACGAAATACAAATCTTGAGTTGCATGACAATGACTTTACCCGGAAAGCCTGTGTTACGAATAGGGGATACCTGGACGAGCTTGTGATAATCCTTTCCTAGCATTGGAAAACAAGATAGCGAACCACTATTCACACCCTTCCATTTTCCTAAAATGAAGCGAGCCAAGCTTAAAACCTACGAACTCGCCAAGACCTCGCGAATTGCTTGCCTAAGATGGGTTTTGGTCTGGTCGCAAGTCGGTCTAATTACCAGCGAGATCTTGAATCTCTGGAACCTGATTTGGCCGGTAAACAACCGGCGTTGTCAGCATCCTGCATGCAGCATCCAACTGGTCCAATTCGTGCTATGTCGCAGGATTCGACCTAATAAAGGCTTAGCATCTTAACCAGGAAGACTCAGCCAACCAATACTCCGGTGTCCTCGGTGCATGGTTGCGCCATTGACCTTGATATCAAGGGTTTATGTACTATGGGGGATTGAAGCAAGATTCCAAGCAAAATGGGAACATATCCCTTTTCCTGTTCTTTTAAAAGGATATTTGAACCTCAATGACTTGTTGAAAGGACACCTACGTGAACGGGGATTGCGTGTTAGCGTGGTCTTTGTTATTCAACTCTAACTTTCCGAATAAGGACATACTACGATCCTAAAGTAAAGCTTTGAAACTTTTGCATGGCTGCCTTGTGATAGCGTAGTGCTAGTGCTAGTAGAAACCTGTTATCAAATCCGTTTCAAATCTTTGCGGTACTCCCTGAATCTTGATTCTCTTGGAAAACATCTGAATTACCGTCTGCTTCGGCTTCAATACCCTCTCACCCTGAGATCTAGAGTCCCAAAGGCTGTTCGATCCGCAGCCTCAGGCTACATCGGACAATGAGATTTGTCGCCTTCGAAAGAGAATCGAAGTGCCATTGGCGATGGGTGAGGGAAAACCCACCTTTTCTGAGTAAAGGGAAATGAAGAACGTGGCTTACAAACATTCAGTATGATTAAGGCCGAGTGACATTTGACAGGCAAGCAGGAAGAAAGGAGACTGAAAGCATCACGCCTGTAGCGCAAGCTCGGACATCAACTCTTTGAAAAATCTCATTAACATTATGTGCCGTTGCCTTCGGCCCAGGTTACAGGTTTAAGGCTACACGTGTGCACATCAGAGTTGAGTCTCTGTTTCTCAGGTTGCAAAGTAGGTAGGGAACGCAAAGATGACTATGATGGACCCTTTTGATATCTATTTGAAACCGGATTCAAAGCGGACAAACGCTCCATCAACCGTGTCTTATCGAGAAGGGTACCAAACGCGGAAATCTCAGCGCCAGGGTTCGAATAAACCAAAAGTCTTGTAACCCTGAGACGGGACATCAAGCAAGTCTTCATTGGTAACAACCAAAACCCCTTGCTTATGCTCCTCCAAATCAGGCTGTACCAAATCAGATTCCAGCTAACCAGCGCGGCTGGATGCGTCTAGGAGCTTGTAGAAAAATGAACAATCGTGCAGCTCTCCAGCGGCGTTCGCGGCGTATTTTGGGCAGATCCCCCATTCTGTGTACCCAAGCTTCAAGTAGAACCCGCGTGCCGGGGTTTCTGTCGAAGTGTCCAGCAGCACCAACGTCTTGCCCAGTGTAGCCGACGCATATGTCTCTGATGCAACCATAAGTCTCCTACCCAGCCCGTGGCCCCTTTCCCCTGCATCGATAAGCAGCTTCCTAACCTCTACCTTATGCGCATGCGTCTCTTTTGGGTGCGTGACCAGTTGGATTGTCCCGATCGCATCAAACCCCAGAGATGATGCGCGCTTAAGAACGAACAATGTTGTACTGGGCTTCGCGCTGAACAGATCGGTTGATAGCGATTCCCAGTATGCTGTCGCGTTGGCTTCAGAAAGAGGTTCGCGAAATCCAATGGATGACGAAGCTGGGTCGACGTTGACGCATGATTGGAGAAGTCGAGATAGAGACGGAATCCAGTGTTCAAAGTCTTCGCCGCTTGTGACCTAATGTATAGCGAAGCTTTCCGAGGTGGCGTGATCCTTCATTGTACCTTGGATATAGTATTATTTTTGAGATGAGTTTGTGTAGTTTATTTTTAATATATTAGGGAGGGACGTTTATTTATCATGATAAAAAAGGCTTATGAATGGCTGTTGTTGTGTTGACACAGATTGCTGTGAGTCATGCGACAGATGTTCACATCAATGCCTCGCAATGAACATGTGGGTCATCTTCCGGAGTCCTGAGTTTCCCTGCCCTTGTTGGTTATCCGAATTTGTCACCAATGCACCACACAGCGACAGGGAGTAGTACAGTATAATCGTTTGTTTTCTGAGCTTTCAAAAGACACCGAAGCTGGTTGCAATTATTGCATTTGATATTTCCTTTTCATGTCTAAGGCAAGACACCAGTCCTAATCTGCCCTCTTTCGGAAGTTCGTAGGCTAAGTATTGTTTGTGGTTATTTTTTCTGGCTCCCAACTAGAGTACCGTCAAAGAATCCGAGTTTAGGAAAAAGGGAAGGGTGGATTAATTGAAGAGCCTGTTCACAGTTGTACAGATCTTGTCGTGCAGGCACGCAGCGCTTGAATACGGGTTTATGCGCTTGTTAGACGACAGAGCGTGTGGCAGAAGAAGTGTGGTTCATATAAGGGGAAAATTACTTAACATCTTCGGTTAGCCTTTGAGTCGCCTAAAATGTACAACTATTCGGTGTGCGGTAATTCAGTGGATGAATCAGAGTGGGAAATGCTACCGACCAGCTACTAGTAGGCGGGCATACTGGCCGGGAGACTGTGGTTGCATCCGAAGGTTCCGCCACAGATATTATGGGTTGCTGTGCATGTAATCTAATCTCCAATCTGTTCTACACGACGCAAAACGGGCCGTCCAGTTAAGCTACGGAGACGCTGCAGAAGCCGACTTTTTGGATCTTTGGATTGACCACAAGGTCGTATCAACACTCCTTCAACGACGGTCAGAGGCGGCCACCTATCGACAATACTCTCTAGGTAGCTCTAGGTCACTCTTGCAAACGCCCGACTCAAGATTCTTGGCTCTTCCTTTTGTCGTTCTTTCAAGCTGTGGTCAAGGCAGTTTCATGCTTATATCAAGTTGTAGGATAAATATTGGATGAGGTAGAGAATGAGCAAGACTCTAAGAAGGGAAGGAAAGGGGAGCAAGCAAGAGAGACAGAGAGAAAGGCCTGACCTGTGGCTAAACTACTTTGCTTGGAGTCCAGCCGTCAGACACCGCCACCATAAGCCAACGATGTGCGCAGACCAACTACAAGCATGTTGATACCTAATTAATACAACGCTATACATGTCTTACATACAGTCCACCTATGCAGATAACAGCATTATGCGCGGGTGGATTCGCTTTTCTTTTGGCCGCCTAACGGGGTTCTACCACTTTCAGGCAATGTGATCGCTCAATTTTGCCAAGAACCGATGTGTCATTAACCGGCCCATCCTCTAAGTTGAATACCGACCTTTTCCTTCTACTAAAGAGGCATGCTCGGATGAGGTTCTTCGTTTCTTGTTTGAAAGATTGAAGAAAGCAAAAAAAAAAAAAAAAATGAAAACGAAGGTCAACGGAGTTCAAGCTAATGGATTTCATGGATGACCAGCTACTGATTTGCCTTATGATGAGACATGAACATCAAGCTTGGGATGTTTAGTTACCCAACATCAAGAATCACGTTTTCCGCTTTTGAGCGCCCTCATGGTCAGAAGCACCAGATGATAAGCACCAGCATGGATTCAGACTGGCTAAGAATACGGAAAACCCAGCCCCTCTTCTTTAGGCTAAATGCTATTGCCGGCGTTGATCATACTTAAAACATGGGGTGCCGCAGCGGCTCCTACGCGGGGTATTTCGCCAGGGCTTGCAGATGGTGGTGTCAGCCCAACGAGTACATACAACTTCCCACAACGTCCTCTGTAGTGTCACTCCTGAGCTAGTCTCCATACCGAAGTGACTATGATGCAAGGAGCCTTGGTACCTGTCACTGTAGTACAGGTTGGGACTCCTACCGGTTATACCAGACGTCTGATAACCTGCGCGGAAACGCGCCATGCAACAACCGAGGCCCGCAGCTTCTGCTTTGATGAAACATCTGTTCCGTAATCACGTACAGTTGCTTCCTTTGAAAAGGCCGACAATCCCCATTCAAGGTTACCCCTCTGGACTTGTACTGCCCCCTCACGACTTCGAATCCAGTCCGGCGCTGTGGAACCATCCGAAGACTCCACGGGACATTCCTTACCATCAGCACGTCAATTGGACTCCGTTTCTATCTCTGCTGGAGATTCCACACCTCCGCATTGAACATGGGAGGACAAGCGTCGGGCAACGCCGCTTACGATGCTGCTCTGCAAAGACGACAGGCGCTGATCGGTGCCAGTGGTGCCAGGGCTCTTGTGAAGAACTGGAAGGTGGCCCGAATCGCCGCGTTCGCATGTATTGGAGGCGTGCTTTACGGCTATAATCAGGTAGGTTCATACATGACAGGCTCAGTTCCATCATGTGTTGATCGGTTCAATTAGGGAATGTTCTCCGGCATCTTGGCTATGCCATCGTTCGAAAAGCGTAAGACTTTCAGACTTATTTGCTGATGGGATTTTGCATGGCTGCTTGTGTTGATGCAGCTACGCTGACACAATTACTAACTTGCGATAGATATGGATGGATACACCAAGAATCCCACGCAAAAGGGATGGCTCACTTCAATCCTTGAACTCGGCGCTTGGATTGGCGCGATCCTTTCTGGATTCGTTGCCGAAGTCTGCTCTCGGAAATATGGCGTGCTCATCGCAACCGGCGTCTTCATGCTGGGTGTCATCATTCAAGTCACGTCCATCACCGGAGGTCATGAATCGATCCTTGGAGGACGGTTCATTACGTGAGTCAAACGGCGCAGTCTATCCTGGAGATGATTGGTTAAGTACTGACCTGTGTGAAGGGGAATGGGCGTTGGAAGCTTGTCGATGATCGTACCCTTGTACAACTCCGAATGTGCACCACCGTACGTTAAGTGGAAATGATGTGCTAAAATAACAATTGAGAAACTAACGCAGACCTCAACAGTGAAGTTCGAGGCGCCCTCGTAGCCCTACAGCAACTCGCAATCACTTTCGGCATCATGATCAGCTTCTGGATTGACTAGTAAGTTATACCAAGCACCTAGAAGTCTCTGAGTCAGACTGTTCAGAGTTACAGTTGCTGACTGGTTCGCGCAGCGGTTGCAATTACATCGGTGGCACAACTGAAGAAACGCAATCCGATGCCGCATGGCTTGTCCCTATTTGCCTACAACTTGGTCCCGCTATTATACTTTTCATTGGCATGATTTGGATGCCTTTTTCCCCTCGATGGTTAATACATCATAACCGCGAAGAAGAAGCCCGGGCTGTTCTTGCCAACCTCCGTGATCTACCCGAGGACCACGAGCTTATTGAGCTCGAGTTTCTGGAGATCAAGGCACAGTCACTTTTCGAAAAGAGAAGTACGGCTGAACACTTCCCTCACCTTCAAGACCAGACGGCTTGGAACACCTTCAAGTTGCAGTTTGTCGCTATCAAAGCCCTATTCCAAACTAGAGCTATGTTCAAACGCGTTGCTGTGGCAACAATTACGATGTTTTTCCAACAATGGAGTGGAATTAATGCCGTGAGTTCGCCAAACTTTTAATTACATACGTCTTTACTTTGGTTGGTTCAAGCTATGTCCGTGGCTGATGACGTTGGGTTCAACGTATTTTAACATTGATTACTCTTGGGCTCCATTGACAATATTCGTAACAGGTGCTCTATTACGCCCCGCAAATTTTTGGACAGTTAGGCTTGAGCCAAACAACTACCAGTCTATTAGCTACTGGTGTCGTTGGCGTTGTTATGTTCATTGCTACGATCCCGGCGGTTCTATGGATTGACCGCGTAGGTCGAAAGCCAGTTCTGAGCATCGGAGCTATCGGCATGGGAACCTGCCACATCATCATTGCGGTTATTCTTGCCAAAAACATTGACCGCTTCCACGATGAGCCCGCGGCTGGCTGGGCCGCCGTGTGCATGGTGTGGCTTTTCGTTGTTCACTTTGGATGTAAGTCATGCCGTGTCCCCTTCCGAGAATGGCACCGCAAACTGCTTTACACCACAACTCGCAGAGGGGCTGACTTGGAAATTAGACTCTTGGGGTCCCTGTGCGTGGATTATCATCGCAGAGATCTGGCCATTGAGTACTCGTCCGTACGGTGTGGCACTAGGTGCTTCTAGCAACTGGATGTAAGTTCTCTTGACAAATGCAACGTTGATCTGTCACTGACCCGAGGCTTTACAGGAATAACTTTATGTGAGCCCAATTCTCTACTATTTCTATGATGTGGAAACTGACATCAGCACAGCGTCGGACAAGTCACCCCTGACATGCTTGTCGGTATTACGTACGGCACATACATCATATTTGGTCTTTTGACATATATCGGAGCCGTGTTTATATGGTTTTTCGTCCCAGAGACTAAAAGACTGTCGCTCGAAGAAATGGTGAGTCCTCCTTTGCTTTGCCGTCGTTCAGTAGGCCTCATTGGCTTTCTGATGCAAGGAGACTTGTTGACCTCTCTGGTAGGACCTCGTGTTCGGATCTGAAGGAACAGCAGCTGCAGATTTCGAGAGAATGGAGGAGATCAACAACGAAATTGGCTTGAATTCGGTCTTAAATCGCGCTTCACCTCACACCGAGCGCCAGGCTTCGGATGATTTGGAGAAGAAAGAACTGGATGCTAACACTGTGGAGCGACATTAGATCAGCTCTGATGTCACAAACGTGTAAAAGCTAACACATCTGAAGCAAGACATGAATGGATATCTATTTTGTTGAAAAGGATTTCAGAGATGTTAGGCTCAGGGAAGTTCAGGTGGCTGACTTACGGTTATCACACAAAGTAGGCTAGGTCCCAGTGCATCTACCTACATTTCAAAATGCCTTTCCAGCGTGTTTCCTGTTAGCCTTGCTCTTTCAATAGCCTCGATTTTGGTTGATTTACAGTTACCTGTGAAATCGCACCAAGGGCTAATCAGTCTCACGTTCTGCCCCTCAGATAGTGTTGACTTTCGTAGAAGTTGGCCTGGCGCTTGATATGCACGTCAGCCTCAGGATAACAGGATTTTGATCTCCGGTTGGATGGCAACGTCCGAATAGCTGCAGATGCTGCCTAGTTTGGGGGCTGCGTTCTCACAAGACTAGGACAGACTCGGTTTAATGTCATTCGGGCTGACAACAGACGGTGGCAGACCACCCAACATAATGCGGGGATGCGACTCAAAAATTGATTCCTTTGGAGTCTCGAGATATGCTTTCATCGATCTCACTGATCTTCGCCATAGCCTCTTTTTAACAGAACTGCACCACCGTTCACTGACGAAGTGATCTATAAAAAGGCACGAGATACCCAGGATTTTGAACACAATCGCAGCAAGGGCCCAAAATCAACTTTAGGTTCTTCACCATGTCTACCACCCCGTCTATCGATAGCGATGCGTCAAAGACCGATGAAGACTTTTCAGTCATCGAGAAGCTGGCTGATGCCATCCGCATCAGAGAGGATGTTGAGATCAGCTCGCGGGACCGCGAGAACATCATCCAAGACCTCTACGAAGGCCCAAGAAAATGTCAATGTTGCATCAACTGGATGACCGATTGCCCCCATGACATCGATCTCACCGAGCTCAATAAAATCGATGAAGATGATGAAGACGGTAATCCGTTGATCGTCCGCCGTCGGGTAAACCCTAGCGAGAAGGGTACGCTTATCTCAATTCATTCCATAGAGATCCGCCATGCGGCCGCTCGCACAGCCCTCGTCAATGTCTTCAAGCCTTGGGACAGCCTCGTTCATGGGGTCAAGTACCTCACTTTCTTTGCCCCTTTTCACCAGTTCTTCTGGCGCTGGGAGTCCTTCGAGAAAGCCGTTGCTGAAGAGAACGACGAGAGCATCAAGAAAATTCTTGTAACTCTCCGAGCACTCGTTAAGCGCGAGCTTGCGGAAGCATTTGCCGTGAGCAAGGAGCTCATCAGCCATGGTGTCATCACGTTTAACTATCTCTGGACCTTGTTCCCCCCAGGGGAACTCATATACTCTGATGACGACAGACACGACCGCTTCTACGTCTTAAGATCGATATACACAGATTCCGACAACGCGACCGACCTAAGACTTGACTATATCACTTGGAGCTCAGCGGACTATAGCTTTGGCACGGCGATGGAAGAAATTCCACTTTTAAGGTTCCGCGGCACGCGACCCATCACTAGTTTGAACGCATTCCCTGCCAAGTACCTCAAGGACTTCGAGGGCATGCAGAACAAGCTCATACAGCGGGGTCTAAAGTTCGCCAATCTGGCTGGAACACACTACAAGGCGTATCATCCGAATTGTGATCCCAACACTGAGCTGCGGATCATGGTCGATGACAGCCACCACCGACGGTACTTGTCTGACTTCCTTGGTCGCTCGGATGACCGATTGTTCGCGCAATGGACTGGTCTGATTCGCCAGTCACCGGTTGACTCGCCTCCTGCCACAGGCCATATTCCGTTGGAGCGGTTCGATGATGATATTGATTTTAGAGGCCGAGGTGACGCTGGTTTCAATCGCCGCCCTCTTCGGCGACCCCGTCGGGACTCGCCGGATCAAATCATCCGGCCTAGATCTCCAATGGTCGAGGTAGTCCGCGTAAGAAGCAGAATACGCAGCCGAGCCAGGTCAATTGATAATGGTAAGTAATGAAGATTCGTCATCGACAGACGTTGACTTAGATCCACTCCCTAGCAAAGCATGACGAAACTCGTTTGAACGAAAAGCGAAAGCAGCTGACTGATTTCCATCTGCAATTGGCGGAGGCCACGGTTGAGGGATTCGATCTCAAAGAGAAGAAATGGAGTGAGTATTCAGTAGTAATGGCTTTGGCAAACCTAAGATGAGCTGACACCTTGCAACAGGGAGCTTCGAAGTTGATCGCATTAGCGGCATCAAGTGGAATACGGAGCCCTTTGAGAGCTTAGTGCTTCCCGATGGATACAAGGAGCTGATCCTAGCTTTCGTTGAGAGTCAGGTTAGAGAGAAAGATAATTTTGATGATGTTATCAACGGTAAAGGTGAGTTTAAGCCAGCCAGCCAACCATCCTGATATATCCGCATTAACTGAACATGCACTAGGCGGCGGGCTCGTGGCTCTTCTGGCTGGTGACCCTGGTGTGGGCAAGACGCTCACAGCAGAGTCCGGTTCGTCCTACACATGTGAAGTTACAGGCTCGATCGTTACTGACGCGGGAGGCAGTTTCCGAGAAGATCAAAGCGCCGTTGTTCAAGATGGAACTAGGAGATTACGGCGAAGATGATGATGACAGAAACCGCTCCGTGAGTCCGCGCCCCAGAGACCGAGACAGGCCTCTGGCTTCGGGTGACTTCACCACGGCCTTCGATCTCGCAGCACGTTGGGGAGCGGTTATTCTCATTGACGAGTGTGACATGTACCTGGAGAAACGAGGCGAATCCTCTTCCAGGCGCAACAGAATGGTATCTCGAAAGTAATCTTCCTATATTCTCAATAGTAAAACTAGAATTCCTAACGCTCTTGTCCAGGTTTCTTGAAAGAATTGGAGTACTACCCATCTCTCCTCTTCCTGACTACCAACCGCGAGCGATCCCTCGATCCAGCCGTCTACTCTCGCATTCACTTGACGATCAACTACCCTGCGCTCGATCAGCCTTCTAGGTTAAAGATCTGGCAAACGTTTTTGGAGAAGAACAGCTCGACTATGACGGACGGGGAATTCGAGGCTTTGTCCAAGATTGAGGTTAATGGGAGACGCATTCGGAACATCGTGAAGACTTCTGGCATTATGGCGAAGCGGGATGGCAGACGAATCCGTTTCGACGATGTGAAGAAGGTCATGAGAATCACCGAAGGTCTCGCTATCGAAGAACCTCCTGTCCTTGTGAAGCAAACGGTTTATTCCGACCGGTAAGAAGGTCCCTGGGCTTTCGTAAGACCTGAAACGCGTGCGCACAACTCCGATAGCTTGAGAAGCTTGAAATTTATATTTCATGTCCCTACGAACCTCAATCTTTTTTAGTTTTAAATCACCGGTTTGAAGCATATTACATATCTTGATAAAAGACGAAATCGTTCACCCATCTCTTACATAATTGTCCACATGAGCAATTCCAGCTATTGATGTCTTTAGGGTCCAAACCGTTTCCTCGGTATTTGCTACGCAATGGATATTTGCAATGCTGGCGTTTAAAGTCAACCCCTGATTTGACCGTGTCGTTGATGAATTTCGTCCCTGTAATGCTTTCAGGGGCAACGCCAACCTCGACCCAGTCAACAATGGCAGCAAGAACATTGTGCGTCCTATCAAAGGGGAGGCTATCGGCAACACCGGCAGCGGCCCCTCCCTGACCTAGAATCCAAGCCCCCGGCCCCGACGCGCAATGAGACATCCCTGATATCCGGAAGAGACGCACAAACTGATCCATCATCTCATAGTCAAGCCCCATACCCTGAGCAAGACGCTCATAGAACCTGGGCGTTTGGAAGCTGGTAATCTGATGGTCCTGCTGGCCGTGGTACATCAAGAGCTTTCCACCCCTGTTCTTGAAGGCGGAGAGTTCATATGGGAACGTCCTGATGTTTCCGGGGTTCAGCTGCTCAGCATAGACACCGTCTCTGTGAAGCGCATAGTTCGCCGAATTCCACTCCGGGTCACTATAAACAGCATAACGGAACCAATTCTGGGAGTACGCAAACGGCTTGCCACTATAGAGACCGTCGGCGGCTTTGACCTCGCTGCCGGGGTTCATGCCTAGCCAAAAAAGACTCCCGTTGGCATAGTAGGTGGGACCGTATATCTGTTTGACGATGCCAACCTGCGCGCTCGTAAGGCACTTGGTTTTGTCATTTGTGGTGCTGTCGCGGCAGAGCAACGGGACCGGGTCGAATTCGCAAAGAGTCGGGTCCTCGATGATGCCGTCCTCCACACCATCGATTTTGTCGCATTGTTTCATCACCTCGTTGTGGATGAGACTCTTCCAAACGGTAGGAGCTATGAAGTCCTTTGAGTCGACAGCACCAGTTATCGAGAAATAGCTAGCTCTATGCGAGTAGAGGTTATTGAAGTCGACGGCTGGGGCACCCGCGATGATCCCATCAAAGTCTTGGGGGAACATTTCGGCGGCTTGAATGCCCTGGCGGCCTCCCAGAGAGCAACCGAGGAAGTATGACCCTGTCGCTCTACGTTTGTACAGCGGTTGAAGGAGCTGTTTGCCCGCGACAACGCCCGCGTGAAGGCTGCGTTTTGGTCAGCATGTTGTACTCCTGTAAGTTACGCGTCTTGTGGCATACGCTCTCCAGGAGAAGTCTGTCACCACATCTTCGTTATTGAGAAATTGTACCCCAATTGTACCGGCATGTCCATTGTTCGTCCCCACAGCGGCGAAACCATGGGCAGTGGCATAAGCGAGGTCCTCGGTGTGAACGCCTGTTCGAAGGAACGTGGTCAGCAGCAGGTGCCTGAAACTTGCATTTCCCGTCATGAAAGTACTGACACCCGTCGATTCCACCGCCACCGACAGTCACTATTCGGCCGTTCCACTTCTCTGGCAACCATACCTCAGTCGCAACTTGGGATCTCTCAGAGGTCGTGAGGTTCATCATTACCCGGCAGAGGTTCGTCCTGACGACCTGACTTGCTCGATTGCAAGACGCATCTTGCTCAGGAAATGTAAGATCCGTGGCAGATTTAACTTATGCTAGTTTCGAACGGGTTGAATTCATCACCATCGACTCTGGTTTGAGAGCGAGGCATTCATCCTGGAAAGCTGAAAGTGACAGGGAGGAAAACGTCAGGAACGCAGTGAAAGTGAGATGAAGGTTTTGATGCATTTTCTTCTAGAGAGGGCGCCTGCCGACAAACAGTCACCGAATGCTTAAGACGAACGTAAATGTCAGAATTTGTCAATAAGTCGTATATGTACGGCAACATCACATTTTGAAGTCTCACCATTTGCAGCTACGGATTACGCGTAACCTAGCACCGGTTGATTCCTGGGCGGGGTAAATCACGGAAGAGAAGATAGCTCCGTCCCGGCCTGTCTTAGACCCTCAACCGTCAGGATCGGCGAACTTTAGCGCACGAAGCTATTTCATTGGTCAGAAATACTTATCCTTCTTAAGTTACTGAAAGGCAACGAAAGGCCTGTGGTATCTTGACCATCTTCAAGAGATTATCCAAGAAACGTGGCTTACACTTGGGGAGCGAGTATATTAGACCGTCGCTGACAAAGCCCGCATCATCACGACAGCGTCGATAATCTGTTCAGGTTTTGCAGGTAAAAGTGAATTTAAGAGACGCCAGATCATCTAACATTGAACGTAACCCCCGTTGCAACGGTCCTACTACCATCTTGTGCTTGAGTTCGTCCAGAAGAGGTCACGATAGAGTGACATTAGAGCCTGTGGACCATTGTGCAGCTCTAGATGACATGAGGTCCAAGTTTCTCCATGTTGTAAATCAAGGCTAGTAAGCGCGGGACGGCCATTAACGTTGGCGAAGCGTTGGTATAATGGTTTCAGACTCGGTGCGGATAACTAAAAAATGATGTGATGCCGCCTAAATACATCAGCCGGGTAAACTTGGTGATGAGCAACTCGGCCAAGGCAGGAAGTCGCAACACAACTACGAAAGGGCAAGCTTATATGGCGGCCTCAGATTGCATCGTAGGTAGTACAGGCGGATACGACATCCTCTTTGTGAAGCATCATTGCGATTCGCCAGGCTGTCCATGACAAATTGCTGTGCCTGGTCCTGTCAGTAGGTAAGTGGGTATGGAGCATGCTCTTGTCACCAGCCGAGATCTTCCTTCAATGAAATTCGAGAGTGTAGATATCGTAAGTCGTCAGTAGAGCAGCGCCGAGACACATATCAATATTCATGAGCTGAGCGTGCCATTCGTTGGCGTGAAGCCTCTGCAGCTTGTAGCAAACACGCAACGAAACCGCAGTCCGCGGCCTGCGCGAATCCTGAATCCTGCACAATGAATCGATAGCCCTTGCTGCGACGGGCTAAATATGGAACGGAATTTATGATAGCCCGAAGTCCCTGTCATCCCCCGGACGACAATGTATGCATTCGTCATCGCATGAGCGCGGCAGAGTGCTGGGTGACGATGGTGCATAAGAACCAGGCATCAGGGCACACCCAACGTCTTCGGAGATGTCATCGCAACTCTATCAGACCGTTAGCTTAGGCTACCGTATCTAAATGGGACTACAATTAGTATACACCATTCCTTTGCAATCAATGCATTCCGTTAAACTCGTCCGCGTTGCCTCTCCTGCGCAACTCAATAAACTGGCTGAACTGGGTGCCCGTACATGGCGCGATGACCCACTCTTCTCCTGGTTCTCACCAAACCGTCACAAGCGCCCAAACGAGTTTCTTCGTATCTGGAAGCTGATTCTCAGGAATGAATATGCGAAACCAGGCACGGTCATCATGGTCGCAGGCTCAGAGCCTTCAGGCAGCCAGGATCTGAGCACGGTGATGGGCTTTGCGATCCGGCAACGCCACGGGAATAGTGACACCGCTCAAGGTTGGCAGGGCGATTCACTGGGAAAGAGTGAGTTCTCCTAGTACTAACTGGGGAGCTCTGATTCTCTCGCCCACTCTGCTGACGAATGAGTATACAGAGCTCATGAGACTGGCACTCCCGTTTCAAGTCATCCGCGAACTAATCAACGGGACATTGCCATACAACAGAGCCCGGGATCTCGTGGCTGGAATGAAAGAAGCCAACAAGCTCTACCCAGCCGAGCGATGGCGCCTGTGTTCTCTGGGTGTATCACCAGACTACCAGAAGTGTGGCATTGGGGGGAGATTGACTCAATGGGGTAATGACCGTAGCGAAGAAGAAGGCATTCCTACTGTCTTGGAGGCCAGCAAGGCCGGGGTCGGGCTGTATCTGAAGATGGGCTTCGAACAGATTGGGACCATGAGGTTTGACGTTAGGAAGCAAACCCAGCCGGTGATACGTCGAGATCCGGCCGAGAGGAAGAAGCAGATTTAGCTCAATGCCCCGTACAGTCTGTCCAACGAAGTTCTGTACTGCTCCTGGAGCACCGCTTTCCTTCGACCAGAACAATTTTCATGCATTGTTGGGATGGCAGTCGAATTCTGTAGGTTGGCTAACGCCCTGGAACTTGGCATTCGAGGAGAACACAGGTTGGAATACGTGATAATACACCATGCCGCCATCAGAGCAACGTGGCGCCGTCCACGACACCACATTCGTGTTCCCTAACTATATGTCTTCTTCTAGGCTGAAGAGGTCCTGATGGAGAACATATCGAGTTTGAAACTGACTTGAATCATATATATATCTGCCTGCGTCGCTCGGCAGACAACAAAGACGCATTTGTGTAACTGGCCGGCTGGCGCAATGGTAGCGCTTCAGACTTCTACTCGTCTTTATCTAGCGAGAAGGTGATCTGGAGGTTGTGGGTTCGAGCCCCACGTTGGTCACGTTTTTATGCTCCTCGTGTAGAAAACAACGTGAGTAAATTTTTGATTGCTTCGGGTAGAATAGAGTTAGTGCTTTGTTTGATTAGCCCTTGCCGACATCGCGGGCCGGTCCCCGATGCGGGACACCTCATACGGGACCTGGGATAGCCCTGTTGGATCGATTGAGAATACCTTCATGTTTTCCATTGCGGCTTCCGTTTCTCAGCGAAGGCTGCAATACCCTCCCTCGCATCAGTACTTCGTGCATGTAATGCCATGACGCGTCCAGCCCAGGCTGCCGCTGTTTCGTAGCCGTCGCCCCCGCTCTCCTCTGCGTCGCCACCCTTGATGCCGAGTTGCGTCCAGTAAGCCCATTTCCCAAGCGCCATTGGCTGTCCTGCGGATCCCGCCAGTCGCTCCACCACCTCAGCGACGCGTGCCTCGAAAGCGGCAGCGGCGGTATCGGTGGACTCTGCGTGCTCGGGCGTCTGCACAACGTCCACGGCTCCGGACATGTCCCCTGCCATGACAGCTTCTGCGGTGAGAAGCATTCGATATGCCTGTCCCGGAGGTAAGCGACGGGATACGGCGGTCGCAGGGCTTGTGCATGGAAGCCCAATGCTGGCGCCGGGCAGCTGAAACGTGGTGGTGGACAGCGCAATGGGATAGTCGGTCGACAGTGCGAGCTGCAGGCCCGCGGCAGTCGCAAGACCCTGGATGGGGCAGACGACGGGTGCCGGGCTGCGGCGGATGAGGGACATAAGCTCGGCGCAAAGGGCAAATGTGCGCTTCACCCCGGCATGCGAAAGCGCTGCCAATTCTTTGAGGTCGTGGCCCGACGAAAAGACTGGACCGGAGCTTCGGAGGACGATGACGTTGGGCAAGCCTGCGCGTTCCTTTGCCCATTCTGCGGCGTCGAGGAGCCACGTATACTCCGAGTGCCCGTCGGAGTCGGAAGCGGGGTGACTGTTTGCCTCTTCAATCCGATGGAGCACTGAGGACCTGAAGGCAGGGAGGCTGAGGATCCTGCCTGATTGTGGTGAAGTGAGGTGACTGAGGAGCTGCGAGCGGAGATCCTCAAGGACCTCGATGCTCAGGGCATTGCGCCTCGACGGGTTGTTGAGATGGATGTATGCCGCCTTAGCCGGAATCTTGGGGAATTTCATTTTTAGAAACACAGGCTTCGAGATAAGGTACAGTGACTGTTAAAGCTACAAGAGTCGCACGAAAAAAAACGATATCGTAGACTACAACCCAAGGTAGAAGTTGGTGAATTGATCAGCTGTTGTTCGCTCGAGTTTGCCCCGTCTTCCCCTCACTTGGTCGCGAAAATAAAACGAGCGCATCTAGGCCGTTTCAAGGTTATTACAGACTTAACCATCCATGTTCATACCGTTCATGGCGGGCTTGTGAGGAGTAGCCTCCGAGATTGTGGCCTAGACTCGGCGACTTACTGGATTAAGCTCGCCATACGTAACAGCCAATAGGGCACATCACCGCACCTGAGCCCGGAACCTAAGGTAAGTGAAGATTTGCGTGAAGAGAGACAGCAGCCGACATCCCTGTTACAGGTTGAGAATAGAAGATTCGAATTTTCTTCTTGAGACATTCATTTCATTTAACCTATTCTCCAAGTCCCAAGGTTAGTACTTGTGGTGTGGCTCGAGTATCAGATCAAAGAATCAAAAGGGACTGAAGGCTTTGACAACCAGGTCAACGGTTACAACGAGTATAGCCACTTGCAAGTTGAACGCACGCGCCCGTTCGGATGGTTTGAACCTTCAGCAAACTGAAGTGAGAGTTTGTTTGGAACAGACTGACTGCGGCAAGCTAGAACAAACGGGTGTCTGCCAACATCCTGTTCGGTAACACGGCATCTCATTCCGGCTCGACTCCAGGGGTCCCTGAGCATCCGACCACATGGGGGAACCAGGAGAATGAACGTTTTTCCTGAACGTTCTATCCTTATTATACGTTTCATGCAGCGCAACTTTGACTTCCTACAACCAGGTGATGGGGAGTCTGTAATTTCCCTCCGACGAACTCAACCCTGCTCCTACATCCTGAGCTCTCCCTTCAACACTTCGATTACTACTGCCTCCTCGTCATCAGAATCAACCGGATCCGGGCTTTCACAAAACGAGTGCTTGGCGTTCTCGTCCTGATAACTACCATACGGGGGTTCAACAGTGCAGAAAGAAACCGTCTCACTTTGGATTTCATCGGAATCGTAGTTGAACATGCGGTCATGTACCAACAGCTCGGCGTGCGCCTCTGTAAGCCCACCAGGCGGAAGCCGAGGGTCTCTGCAAGCCGGGGCCACCTTTTTTACAGCCTTGATGGAAGCAGATGTATCCAATCCCGACCTTCGGATGACCAAATCAGGAAGATCATGCGCGTTGTCATAAAACTTTCCCCCACACTTATCGATTAACCGGCAGCGTTCCTCCATGTCGCGCGCGTTGTGGATGACGGCGGTTCCTGCGTCGGCAGCCCTATCCCGTGTCGTCTTCAGAAGCCAGGTGCCACCCGCTGCGGGATATCCGGCGATGATTACGGGGTCCTCCCACTTTGCTTCTCCGTACGTCTGGTGGACCAGATAATGCGTGAGGCTCTTCCACCAATGCGGGCCGAGCTTGAGCATCCGGGCACAGTGGGCTTCCTCCTCGTCTAAGGTGCGGGACCTCATCGTCGGTTCGAAGCGATTCAGGCCCAGAAAGTCTAGTTCGAATCCGGTACACTTGAACGTGTAGCATCCACCCGACCGAGGGTAGCCGTAGACCGTTGTCCAGGTGCCGACGCCAAAGGCTGTCCGCCGGTTGAGCAGGAGGCGGCCCGCGCTGTTGAAGTGGTTGACGAGTATTTCTTCGCGCAGGAGGGCCCTTTCCAGATGACGCTGCTGTCTTCTTGCTCGGGGTTGTTCGTAAAGCTCTTCGGCAGTTGGCATTCGCGAATCCATGTCTGAGGCGGAGATAGGCGGAGGTGGACGTCGAGCACTACCAAGCCGGCCAAGCTTAAAGCTGAGGAAAATCGCAGCTGACAGGGAAACGACCAGAGTCGTGGTAACAAAACTGTGTGACATGACTCTTCCGAAAAGCTTCTTGCCATACCCCCTAAAAAAGGAGTATAACTGCGCAGTCAGGATTTGGGTCGCGTGAGCTTGCGATTTGCTTGAGTGAGGGTTGTTTGGAAGAAGATTTTCGACAATCCAGTGTCAACAAGATTCACAACGTATCTTCTGAAAGCTTACAATATTAGGAACAACGCATGAAGCCTAGAGGTGCGTCTGTCAGTTGCGTGTACTTCTCCACGTCTGTGGGTGCGGTGTCGCAAAAAGCGTACTAATTAGTTGTACACTTACACGATGTTCGTCATCAGTTGCGACTTTAATGTTGCTCTTCGGGTTTCCGAAGCCAAGAAATCAGGCTGCTATAACACTCATAGGATTTATCCAAGTTTACGTGGCCCCGTTTATTTACATATTTCAACTTACCTTTAGTATTGACTACTGCTGCCTAAATGATGCTGAGGCTCCAGCAGGTACCGGGCTAAAGTGAGTATTTTAGGCTTGGGGTTGCCTGGCTAAGATTTCAGCAAACAGTTTTGAACAATGGGGGTTGTGACGAGCTAGAGCACACAGCCATGGGTGGGAGAGATTGTGTAAAGAGTGACTTGATTCTAGANTCCTATGTGTGACGCGCGTATAAATAGGTGCTCGGTGAGCGTGTCATGAGAATAGCCCGTGCCCACACCAGTCCGGTGTGCTCGGTGAGCGTTGACCACTTCGTGACAGGGGTTCAAGAGCCCTTTGTTATCTGCCTGTGATAATAGATCGATTATGAACAGGAAGAGGCATGCACTTCAGCAAGAGGACACTGACATGTGATCGGACTAAGTGGTCATTCATTGTAGGATTTAGGCACGCAGATAAAGGAAAGGCAGTCAACAAGACCATTTGATTCTTTGGTCATTTCTCTTGCACTAATCTGGGAACCTAGGCAACTTCGCTCGCACGATGTTTTAAACCTGTTCCAGTCTTGGTGCCCATTTCCAAACTCTTGTGACAGGATCTTCCCCTGTGGTCTGCTGGCAGAGTAACCAACTACTGTTGCAACAACTCTACAGTGTAACTGAATTTATGAAACATTGAAATCTCTTGCTTTTCCCTTTGCTTCCTGTAAGCGACAAAGCCCTCGGCAACAGACATTTGATTGGGAGTGCGCAATTTCTTCAAGCAACACAGCATTATCGGTCGGCGATGGGTTGGCGTCGCGTTTGGGAGTCTCCTTGCCGCTGGAATTGATCCAGTGTGTAATGAACACGGTAATTATGACTGTGGGAAATCTGTTATTTTTGTAATCCAGGCCATTGATTAGCATGACCTGAACTTACTGTCAATGTTGCAGCAGGTCAAACATAAGAATGCCGGCTCGCCACCAAGAAAGATGAGGGCGGAAAGATTCCTACTCCGTATTAGCAAATAGAAATTGCAATAGAAGGCAGAATCCCTGTAGGTCATCATACACAAAGCTACCAGTCAAAGTTCCTAGAGCACCAGCAAAGGTTCTGACAGCCAGCCTTCGTAGTCTGGCATTCGGAGGCGCTGCGGACAAGTGAATAACGCTTCCGCGTATTTTCCAAGGGACCATAATCCATAATTGGACAGAGTGTAGTCCTGTATTCTCTCGGTAAGAAAAGAAATAGTTTTTGAGTTTTTGAGTTTTTGGTTAAAAACAGCTTACGAAGAAGAGGGACCAGGAAAAGGGTTGTCAAATATACCTATCGTGAATAATATCAGGAAGAAATTCAGGATATTAGGTTAGGGGTATACGCACGTTAATCAGTACGTCAAACCCGACGACAGGAACAAGTGCAATCCTTTCAGCCCCTAAGATACAGTTTTTAGTCCGTCCTTCATAGTGCGATCCATCGCTGTCTTAGTGTTAGATGCTTCAAGACGATTTGGATTGGAAAACGAACTAGAGGAGGCTGATAGCCACAAGCGTGCTGAATGTACCTAAAAGGTGGTAAGTCCCGTCTTGCTTTACTCTGTCTCATTGTGTACAGCGGTATACCTAGTGTTCCCACGTAGTTCGACACGTACAACTTGGATTTGAGACGATGCTTGGTACTGCCACGGATGATATGCTGGCCTCTACTTTAGCCGTGCGCCTTTCGGGAAAGTGGGGGTTAGCTTACCACCTTGTCCGCCATGAACAGGCAAACGAGCTGTTGGAAGGTTGAGCCCTAGGACGAGATCCAGGTCTAGACTGCCAGAAACTTACAGCCTATAGAGAAGTCAGACATTTTCCCAAACGGCTTTTCCTGGCAAGCTTGCCTGAGAAAATCACCTTGATGATGATGTACGCAACGAGACATGAGTTCCCCACAGCCGAGCACGAAACCGGGCCTAGCGATACTTCACCCAGCATAAGGAGTTGAAAAACCCAAGATGCGAGAATGAAGAGAAATGACATAACGTATATCAGCAGGACGACTGTGATTCTGGTCAGGTCTCGTACCCAAGCTTCCTCAAATTCCTGGAAACTAGCTCATACGCCACCTTGCCCACGGCAACGGCCACCAATGCCTGAGAGTACGCCATTGGTGATCTTGAAAACGTGTTAGGCCATATTTGCAGCGGAGAAGTATCGAATTGTAAGTTTCTCACTTAATAAAAACGCTAAAAGAGTGACCGATATGGCTGCAATAGCGACACTGACGATCTGCTCCACAGTGGACCAATTTCTTGGTTCCGTCTTTGGGAGGGTATTGTACCTCGCCTTAGCTGCCGGGAAGATTTTTTTCACTATATCCATGTTCAACCACTAAGGAGTATCGGCATTTGTCTCTGATTCGGTGATGCGTCGCTTGAGATCTGATACCTGTCGATGTTGACAGAAGAAAGGAACAATGAGACCTGTGCAGTAGACTGTTGTCAGCATCTAGCCAGCCTAACAAGTTGGCATAAGTAACTTGTCCATCAACCATCCAGATATATGTAATCTGATGATAACTCGATGCAAGGTTTGAGGCTTTACGGCAAAGCCGGCGGCCGTTAAACCGGTCAAGGTTTCCAAAGAATCCCTACGTCGCCCTATGACTCGTTTTTGGGTTTAGCTAGTTCGTTCGAGCGCCGCGTCTAGCCCTGGCAGGCGTGCGGGTTCGGACGCAGCTTCCGGTTCACATTATTCTGAATATTATTCGCTGTGTACAACTATTGGATGGGATATGTTCGATAATGCATGTCGAGTCTCGTAATCAAAACACCGAAACATCAAATGCCGGCACCAGATTACCGCCTTGGCGCACCGAATGTCGGTCTGATCCTGCAAGATGGCCATGTCAATGACAAAGTGCTATAGAGATAAACTCTGCTAGAATGCCACCATTTTCATCCCTGGAAGGGTCCAGAGATTGATTGCTCACTCGTTCGGGAGTTACCGCAGCCCGCTTGCTCGTTACATTCACTTGCACGCCTTGTCAGTCTGGAGCACCCATGTCACAGCTGATGCGCGGTCTAACTAACTGTCGTAAGTCCATAAACAAGGCGTATCTCCTAAATCTGGAGGTGACATCTTTAACTTTCATGATGGCAATTCGCCGAGGTTTCGGCCGATGCCTACCGGGAGAGGGGACCACACACACTACCGTGGCTTTCTTTAGCTTTCAGGTTTTCACTCTCGGATAATCCGCACGTCTCGACATATGAAATATGAACTTTTCTGTTACCGGTATGATTACATTCAGAAGCGTTACCTTAGTGGTTAGGTCGTAATGAGCTTACCTGCCGCTCTCTGGGGAATACACTACTGTGGCTTTCTTTAGCTTTTGAGTTTTCACTCTGGGATAATCCGAAGCCTCAACGGATGAAATAGTAACTTTGCTGCTACCCTTATGATCACATTCAGAAGCGTTGACTTATTGGTTAGGTCGTAATGAGCTTGCCTGCCGCGTTTTGAGGATGCAGGTTGATTGTACTAGTCTGTCTTCAACAGCCATGGCCCTCTTGGATGATGGTGCGGACATCCACCCGACGACTGTAGCGTCTTAAATTTAAGCTCTATCTGCCCATTGAAGAGCCGCTAGCGTTTGATGAGTTGTATCAATACTTCGGGGTTGGCGAGAACTTGCTGAAAATGAGGTGACGGGGAGTTTCATGATTAGTTAATTACACACAAAACTGAGCTGCGCATTCCTAGACAGGCAAAAATTCACGTCCGCTACAAGGCTACTGTCTTCGGGTCTTTACCCTATCTTCGAGGCCTGGCAATTCCTCTCAAAGTCGCATATCACCTGAAGTCCCCTCACGGCCTGGCCATCCCAAACATCTTGCAAATGCCGTGTACGCACGTACTATATCGTCCTACAGTCACTCTTTGCTCGAATGATTGTCAATCATGAGGAAGGGTGTGGTCACTGACGGCACCACGCCGGGCAGTTGACGAACTTACGGTGGTGCACAATGCGTCTAAATTCATCGTTTCATTCTTCGTTATAAACCGCTCACTCGATTATTTAGCGCACCCGAGCGATTAAACTACAAGTGATGGCAGTCATGAGGCACTGCAGCAATCATCTTCGGCGAGGTGAAACAAATCAACAAACACAGCGTGCTGTCAGCCACCACTTTAAAGTACAGTTCATGCACGACTCATACTCGGGAACTCTGCCTCTTTGACAGCAGGAAAAAAAATGGGATGCTTCTTAGGCAGTTGAAAATTGCCAAATATGGTAGGGATATCAGGGAAAGTGCGAGTTTGTTTGTTGCCATGACCGATTCGGACAAAATGGGCTATGGCCCAGAGAATCGGACCGCCGCCTTCACCGATGACACTATGCTCAAGCGAAGCCAGGATACCTCAAAGGGGCGAGCGCATTTAAGTTGTAGCTTACTTAGCATGTAACTTTCCTTTAGCAATATGGGGTTGTCCAACGTCGGCAGTTTGGACGGGCAGATTATTGAACGGAACGTGCGACTTCTGCGTTTGTTTGAGTGGGCATATCGAAACGAGACGATTGCGTAATAATTGGCTCTAGAAACCGTTCATTATGAGACTGGATGTAGCCCAACTTGAATCGTATTGTTGTAATCGCGACATCTGGACGACCACTGATTTTAGTTTACCCCCGGCGCAGCCAACCGAAACCCCGAAGCGCTGCATAAAGTCAAGCCGCTGATTTATGGTTGTCATTGGCCATATTCTATAGCGGATCACGGTATGAATGATTGTGCTACCCAGGGCCTCCAAGAGTATCAGGTTGACTTGTCGGTTAGGGCAACCATATGAAGTGAAGTATTTTCGTTTGCACGCCGCCGTCTTTGACCTACAATTCTTGGAAACAATGCTAGAAACAGAAAACAACCAAAATCAAAATATGGAATACTATGATTATTATAAGTCTGTTCTCGTCCCTAATATCTCTTCATTCTCTAACCACGTTCTTCTGTATATCATGCTCTCACATGATGCATACTCCAAAAACATACCAAGGGGCTTTGGACTCACAGAATCTTGACTTGCTTCGAGAGGATCCCTTTGCCTTCCTTACTGCCTTACAGTCTCGGATGTAGAATACAATGATCATAACTTCGCTGGAAAAGGAGCCAACCAAATATTGTTGCCGAAGTACTCTGGCCTGAGTTGGGCTCTTGTTGATAATCTGTCGGCGAGTTCTTGATGCCCCTTCAAGCCCGCTCTTCACCATCAGGCTTCTAAAATATCCCTCAACCACCCATGGACAAGATCGTATGCCTAAGTCACGCCACGTCAAACACCTATATGTCCGAGTCATGCCGGGACGACAGGCGATGAAGATTCTACGAATTTTCGATACTTGGTGCAGGTAGAGCCTAACAGCCCAGCGAGATTGTATATTGGGATTCCACGGATCGATTCAAGGCTGCAATCACCTCTTAGTCAGAGAAATTCACCGGGTCTCTGGTAAAAGTTTCCCGTCATAATCTCAAACAACAGTGATAGGACATCGTTAGCAGGGTGATGCGTAATGCCGAAGACATGTCCGTCAACGGCTTTTTGTATGTGAATACGAAAAAACTCGCACATGAGCCGTGCATCTTGGAAGGACGTAACTTGGCCCGGCCGGACACAACGAACTTCAGTGCTGGATGCAAGTGGAAAAGTCATATCAAGTATTCTTTCCGGGCATGCGTTGATATTCGTGAATATTTAGTGTCACCCATATCCCGAGATCTTGCGGACCGGCACGTCCATCCTGAGCCCACGTCCTCCTCCTCGGTCGTTGTCTGCTTCAGCTTGATTTAGGGTACAGACAAGTTCTACGTGTAGACAACATGTCAGCGGCGCCCGCTCGGCCATGTAAGAGCTTAACGGCGGGATGCAATGAAGAATAGGTGAAACAGCACAAGATCATGTGCTTGATGTGCTTGTTGCCAAGCAAATTCAGCGGTGAATCTCACCTCCTGCATAAGAAAAGTCGTGGTTTGAGTATCCAACCCTAGTCCTGGGAAAAGATGCAAAACCTGTTTTCAAAAACACTCTGGGTTTTAATACATTACCAATATTTTTATTCCGAAATAGTGGCACTAAAAAACTCAGGAAGAGCTTTCTGAGCTTCCTGAGACACATGAACTCAGAGAAATTGTGTTGCCTGTACCATTCATTGCGTTTGTGAACATAGGAATTTGCAGTGTCATTCAGTGGACCACACTATCGACTTCAAAATGCTTTCCAAAATCCAAGACTGCATTTGCACCACCTCGAGTTGCTTTTCTGCAACTCCGGAACGCGAGACACGCATACGGTCATCTCCATGTGGCTATAACTATGGAATAAGTTTCAGATCAGAATCACTGTCTCGGTCCCGAAACGTCTTCAAAGTGTATCCGATCATTCTCATAACTGCATGACGGAAGACATAGCTTGTGGGGTTTTGTAAATGTTTTAGTTCACATTTCAAAAATCAAAAGCAACACTGTGAACATTGGATTGAACCAACAGGCTACTGAGGTAATTGTTTTTCGTCTTAACCGAGGCGTAACGGCAGATGCTTTGGAAGCTTCACCACTCCAACACCACGAACTTTACAGGACCTGTAGACTCATCAGCACCTCGAAGAATTCAAGTGCGGTTGACTGCTGAGTCGGGTGGATCCTTCGAAGCTCATAGATACGCCTCCTCGTTTTTGTTAGAAGACTGTCCTTCACGGAGTTGCGTTTTATCTTCGGCGTGAGTTTCGGTCGGATTATTAAACGACGCGGAGACTCTTCCAATATCTTATTGCATATATCGGTCAATTCTTCGCGTCATCAGGACACAGCCTTCACCGAATTTAGTCTGACAGCCATCACATGCTGCTACCAAGTCGACAGTCCCAGGTCCGACTCCCCATCATCGCCCGCCAGATGCTGCCGTTTCATAATGTCCCGTATGCTGTCGAGGATGCCGATTTCTGCCAGGATCGTAAGACAAACGCAAACCATGGTAAGCTCCGCGTTCTATAAAATATGAGATGAGCCTGTCAAATACGCCCCGGGAAAAGACTGTGGTTTCTCACTACATTCTGGCTTCCGTTTCAGGGCTTACCAGCACCGATATCTCGGACACATGGCGTACTTTCTCCCTACAAACGCAAAATAGACTTCCTCTGGCATAACGTCAAATTTTCTGCCCTGGAGGGGTCACATCTAGACGCATCATCGTGGCCGATAAGCCCGCCGGCACATCGGCTGCGGCCCCTGCAGTGCGGCTGGACGCTAAGAAGGAGCAAGCCAAACTAAACTCGGCTTTAGCTTTGATTGCAAGCGCAAGTTCTCGCTTCGGCCTGCAGATGCCCCCAGTCTAGTAACAGGCTTTACCAAAGGAGCTGACTCTTGCAGTTGTGTGCAATTTTGAAAGCTTCAGTTACGGGTAAGGCACTAGACCCCGCCGCAATGGTTTCCCCTTTTGTTTGCACACGTAGATCCAGCACGTCCACGTGATACCGGCATCATCATCGTTGTCGCTGAATGAGTGGTCCTGACCCAGATATGGCAGAGAGAAGTGGATAGAATGTGCCAACATGATCCGACTACAAGCGGCTTTGGGCTGCCTTCCCTCAGGGATTTTAATTTAAGGCTGGAGATGATTCGTTTACGGCCGTACAGGGCTGCTCAGCTGTCCGTCGTGATGGGTCGAGTATCCACATTCCCAGGCATGGAACGCCCACGATGTCGGTCGACCCGATAAACATAACGGATTACGGTTTTGCGTCCAATCAATACCGACGGCACCGCACTGTCTGTCTCAATTTGAACATGTCTCGCTGAAAAGCTGCCTTGGAAAACTGCAGAAGGATTCGGCATACATACAACAGCCCATTACGCTTTCTTCTCCTCCGACATTCCGACAGGGCGGCTGGCGATGATCATGTTAGATGCCTTCGGAAGAACAAATCGGCGAGATCATCGATCCAGTGGCGCCGCCACCCGCCTGATTGACGACAGTCAGGTTGTTTTACCGATTACCGAGGGACCAACGACACGGTATCTCGGAGACATTTCTGTTCCCTGACGTCCACGTTGACGGCCTGCAACATGTTCATGTCGGATGCTTGACTACGGAGTAGAACTATTTGCCTTAGCCCCAACGGCCGTGGCTGCAAAATTTTATCTCGTATTGAGCCAAGAGCAAAGGACAATTTCGAAACGTTTAGAGCGGTGACCAGCAAGCAGCTCGCGAGGAGCTCGCAAGGAGCTAGGAGCAGTCAGACACCGCTATCGAGTTAGCGCGGCCCCGTTCTCGTCTATGCTGTCCTTGTTGAGCCTAGCGCAGCGTGTCCACAACGTGGTCTGTGGGAATTAGCTGAGGGAACAGGATGGGATTGGAAGAAGCGAACTGTGAACGAGATCCATCATCGATATGAGAAAGCCAAGGACGAACTCCACACCAGAGGTTCTAGGTTCCGGCCATCGCACCATTCAAGCAACCCAACACTGGTGTCTGACAACGCAGGGAAGTCCACGTTTATGCTAGCATCGCTGGGCGAAGGCCCTTTGCCCGTGGGCGATTATCCCGAGCCGTCCAATCAGGACATGCCAGGCCCTCAGCTAAGGTTCGGTCTAGTCACTCTAGCACCGGTTCGCCTAGTGCTAGCTCAGCCAGCCCTCGTGGAAGCCTCCTCTCAACACCCCTTACTTGATTTGCTTCATTGTCTTGAGCCCGAAATTTCCCCTCGTAGGCCACAACGAAATGAAAAGCCTGGGAGTCTAGACTCGACCGCCGTTTCAATTGCCACGCAAGGCTCACATTTGCTGGCTCCCTTGGCTCCATGGAAGTTTTCTCATGTTCTTCTCGAAGGCGAGCGGGCCCGGTTCGGTGGTTCGATTGTTCTCTGCCGTGTCTCTCCCGGTGACGACATGACCGAAGGCATGTCTTGCATCAACTCACCGTGACTGGCAGTCGAGAGCTTGATCTTGTGCTGAGAAACATCACCCACTGCCGCCCTTTCCCCAGACATTCAGGGCGGTTTTTTCCCCATGGCATTCACTATGGGAGAGAAACCCGACCTTCCGGCCTTACGTCCCCTTTATGGCAGGTGGATCTCCGGCTGCCATGCCCCTTTCATTCGTCCATACGTGCGGGAGCTGTCATTCCCGCCGAGGGACCCCGTCGTTACTAGTCATTCATATGCAGAAAACCCGCCCCTCTCATCACTTGGATTGCGATGTTCTTCTGAACTAGCGCTTTCGTCAGGGACAGGGTCTTGATGATCGTCAACTTGGCTCCGTGGTCTGGCCGCGCTGGCCTTGAAGACGAAGTCCATTTATCATCTGGCCTGCAGCCACTCCCGCATTGTGCATTCCTGGATGAACCATCGTACCTTTGGCGTCAGTGATTCTGATCCGCAGCCAGAGAAATCCCCGGATAACTCTAATAACAGCGTTGGATGACTCCTCGGTAGCCTCAAGTCGTCCTTCGGCGACTTCAACCCTCCCATCCCGTCTTGTCCTCCGAAACGCCACCCGGCGCTCCGTGGCCCGACGGCCGGCCGCCCACCATGGACCCCCAAAGCCAAACCCTGAGGCCTCTCCCCGACGTCCTTCATCGCGGCCTCACAGCCGTCTCTTTCTTCGGCTTCCTTTCCTTCGTTACAACAACGAGTCTACTCTTCGTCCTGACTTACAGGCTGGTGTCATGGTACCTATCCTCGGGCTCCGAGCGCCCTCAGCGCATGGTCGATGAAGAACAGAATCCGGATGCCGTCTTGGCCGAAGAGATGGGTCTTCCGGATACGATATACCATGCCGGCAGCGGTAAAGAGAAGCAGGGCAAGGCGAAGAAGGACGCCCCGAACCAGTTCCTCATGCTCATCTACAACCTCCTTTTGGCCGACATTCAACAGTCCATTGCTTTCTTCCTGAACGCGGCGTGGCTGAGCAAGAACGGCATCATCGTCGAGAGCACGACGTGCTGGGCGCAGGGCTGGTTCGTCTCGACGGGCGACTTGGCCTCGAGTGCCTTCATCACCACAATTGCCGTACATACCTACCTCTCAGTGGTCAGGGAGTACAAGTTGCCGACGTGGGCCTTCTGGACCATGATCGGCTCCGTCTGGTTCTTCATCTACGCGCTTGCGATAGTAGGAGTCATCATCACCAACAACGGGGCGAACGACGGCGGTCTCTACGTCCGTGCCGCTGCCTGGGTAAGCCTCCGTCTACTGACACCGCCTTCCCTCTGGCGTCGAGGACGAACGTCTCTTATGCTTTCGCGCCGTCGGCTAATATGTGACTAGTGCTGGGTCAACGTCCGCTACGAGGCCATGCGTCTTTACCTCCACTACCTCTGGATGTTCGCCTCCTTCTTCATCACCGCTATCCTTTACATTCTCATCTTCAACCACATCCGGCGCACCGACCCATCCCTCCAGCTTCCCTCATCCTCCAACAACACCACCTCATCCGATCCCAAAGATTCTCGCGGCCGCAAATTCAGCCACGCACCCACGCCTTCCCTGTCAGGAGCCCCCCAAAGCTCCAACGGGCAACAATCAACCCCAAGCAACGCCGGGCATCACCCGGCTTTCCTGATCTACCCCATCATCTACATTCTCTGCACCGCGCCTCTGGCTCTGGGTCGTGTGATCACCATGGCCGGGCGCTCCGTCTCGCTCGAGTACTTTTGCCTCGCAGGCGCCATGATCGCGTCCAACGGCTGGCTCGACGTCCTCCTCTTCTCCACCACGCGTCACGTCATCATCTTCAACGCCTCGCCAGACTATGAAGAGACGGGTCTCGAGACGTTCGCGTTCATGCGAACGCCCGCCAACCGTCGTTACGGAAACATGGTCTGGGTCCAGGGTGCGGGGAGCACGCCGCACGGTGCCCCCGTCGACGAAGGCACCGGCGGCTGGCTGCAGAAGCTGTTCCGTCGCCGGCGTGGGTTGGACGTCAAGAGAGATCGCCAGCGGAGCGGCGCGCACCGGAGCATCAGCCAAGAGTCGCTGCGGCGCCGTGGTGGAATGGAAGGTATCCAGATGGAGACTGTCACGACCGTCGTCGTCGAGATGGAGGGCCAGGGAGGGAAGAAGGTCAATGGACGGTCTCATTCTGTTGACACTATCGAGAAGGAACGGGCGCAGAGCGTCGGAAGCATCTGAAATCTGGCGTTTTGGGTGAAAGGCCTCTCGAAATTTCCCTTTGTGTGTGTATATAACTGTACTCGGGGGCACTCGTGGGAGGCAATACTCATGGGCGCATAAACCGCGGGAGCGGGTAGAGGATTCGGGCGGTCTCCTGCATTTCAGAATACCCCTTAATGTCATCCATGCAAATGTAGCAATTTATAATGACTGATTTCAAACACGTACACTCTTTCACCGCATCACGGTCACAGAAAGGCTTCATGACGGGTCTTCTGATGCTTCCAGACCTCCATGGTCCGGTATTGAGAGCCATTAGACCTGTAGGGGCTCAGCGAAGCGGAGTAGGGTTCTCCCTGGAGGCCAGCTTAGCCTCTGGGACCGTTCGGTAAGTCCAGGCTGGTTTCGATATCCGACCTGACGGCAGGTAACAGGCTGAGGATTGAACGTGTAACCTTGGCAAACTCCCTCGTAAACTACGGTAAGCTATGCTTGTGGTAGTTAGGTAACAAAATGAATGTTATTCGTGGAACCGGCAACACATTGAAGACAACGACAGTCACATAACATTGCCCCAGGGACCAACTAGGCTCGTCCGTCTCCAAAAGCACTCGACCGCATAGAATACAAAGTCCATTCGGATATGAATACCTGAACGCGAAAAAGAGTTCAAGCGCCCCCTGCTCCCGTCGTGACAACCAATAGTCTCTTGATTGTCACGAAATCCCCCAAGACAAACCAAACTCCGTCGTGCAAGCCCTCATCGATTCCCAGCAAGCCCTTGCCACGCCCTCACAAGCACCATCCCTACGCAGAATGGTCAACGGCTCGTGTGTAACAACAACAACACCTTAATCCTATCCCTCGTTTTCTTCTTAAACTACAGCCGGTTTGGTGCAATGCAAATAACAATCGCCTTCATGTCTGCGCCAGGTGACGCCGCCACCAAACTTGCCATCCAATATCAATAGATGACGAGGCAATGCCTTGTATAGTTAGAAGATCTCATATGCTCAAGTGACGGAGCCGCATTCGTCTGGAAGAGCCAGGTTGGACCGAACAGGATTCATCGAGCTTCGATAATGGAGTGACCGAATCAGGCGTTACTTTCAGTATTCTCGAGATAGTGCTCGTGACGCATGTTCGCCAAATCTCGATAGAGGCACGCCACTCCACAACCCACCATGAAGATACCTCCAAACCACTCCGTCATCCTTACTGGATTTCTGATCATGATGAACACATTTCCTAGTGGCAAAGAACATACGATTGAACATCCTCATCTCTGCGGCCTTCTACGAACGAACTACCCTATCTAAGGCCTCCAGAATTGCTTTCCACTGGTCCGTTTCCTATTTCTTCTTACAGTACTTCTACCAAATTCCGCTCAGCTAGCATGTTCTCATCTTACTTTCTTCCAAGCGGACCATGACACTACTTATCCCCCACTCTATCTCCTCAACCGTATCTTCGATCGCAGCTACAATCACCCATCCGACGTCCAACTGCACAGAGCCAGATGGCGCTCCGTAACCCCTCTTCGAAAAGATGACCGACCCACTGCAACAACCTCTCGCCACGATCTCCCAGAAACTATCGGTGCTTCAGACTCCAACAAGCGGGCCCTAGCCGCGCGCCGCTCTTCGTGAGTCCGGCGCGGTCCCCCTCACCCCAAGGATCTGGCAGGACGCCGAGTAAACGCACCCCTACGTCCAGGTCTGACGCATGCATGGGCGACTACCACTCCAGAGTCTCCCTAGCCCTCCGCTGCTCCCGTCAAGCACGAGTGGGAGATGAACCCCCCGCACGCTTTCTCAGCCTGTTTTAATATTTTACGCATTGTTCTTAACCGGGCGGGGATAATGACCAGAGCTGATGTGTCACAAATGATCCTTGGGATATTGATGGCCGGACGCAAATAGGCTACCTGGTTTGCGTATTCATTACCGCCCACAAAGTGAGTTGTTGGCGGCAATGGACGGCAGCCCGCTGGAAACAGCTTCGCAGACCGGATACTTGCGTTGGACACCGGCATTTACCACATACATACCTTTATCTATGTTGGCACATATAATGTGTGCATGTATGTGTACGTATATACAAGCATAATGTGTATTGAAGCTAGGCTACACCTTCGCACTTGGCTCATCGACAAGCAATGCCAACGTTATGATTGCTTTGTGCTCGCCTTGATATGAAAGACATTATGTTGCAGAGTAAGTCACATACCTGTAGCAAATATAGCGTCATAGACCACCAAGCATATTGGAATCATTGTTTTCAGTTAATATAGTTTGAAAATCTGAATTCTTTTTCGTCATGGCCAAAAGCTCGCTAAGTTCATCGCATCTATTTCCAGTGCTCATCACCTCGACTACATGGATGGCGTGGTATCATGCATTCGTCTTCCATCTTGTCTCAAATGCCCTCAAGGCTGTATGGACCAAGTGACGACCACATTAGGGATTACCCGAATTATTACATGAAGATATCTTTTTTACTTCCCGCTACGGGGTGTGTGTAGGCAATTAGATGAGCATGGCCCACGTCAGAACGCCGGCCAGGACGCCAGAGATGGAAAAGACAGCACGGCCGGCGCCGTTGACCTCGACGAGGGTGCTGGTGGGGCTGGCCACGCTGTTTGTGGTTGTGACTGTCGAGTTGGGAGCGGGAATGCCGATGTTGGCGCCGCCGTCGACGGTCTTGGAGGCAGCCGGAGGCCTGACACTGGTGGCGGAGGCGGTCTCGGTCTCGGTCTCATCGGTCTCGGTGGCAGACTTGTCAGTAGCCGACGCGGACTCAGTGGTTTTGGCAGTCGAAGTGGCAGCATCCGTCGTCTTAGTCTCCGCGATGGACGAGATTGAAGTGGTGGTGGGAGCGACCGACTTGGAGGTCGTAGTGGGCTTGGGCTCATCCTTGGAGCCGTTCCAGGGCTCGCCGGTCTTGGGGTCGCGGTACCAGTTGGAAACAGGGTCGCCGAGGCACTCGCCCATGGTGGCGAACTCAAAGCCCTTCTCCTTGGCAACCTCGATCATGTATTCGACGAAGCCGTTGACGGTGAAAGGCTGGATGTCGTGGGCTAGCGCGATAAAAGAGTCACTCGAGGGATTGCCAGCCTTTATGGCGCTAGAGTAAGTCTGTTTGGAGTTGGCACCGCCATCAACCCAATCCTTGGTGTCGAGGTCATAGTTGGCCTAGTTCAAGACTGTTAGATGGGAACCGCCTACGTGAGCCACCAGACTACTTACAATGTGGTATGAGAGCTCGTTGAGGGTGGAAATGCACTCCCCGTTGCAGTGAGTGTACGGGGGGCGGAAGTAGGTGGGAACGATGCCGAGAACCTTGGCGAAAATCTCTTCGTTCTTCACCAATTCTTCGACTCGTCCGTCGTGAGAAATTGTGTTGAAGTCCTTGTGACTCCAAGAGTGGCTACCGAGTTGATGACCGGCCTCGAGCATGCGCTTCAGAAGAGGAGTGTAAGTCGGGTTGGCGACGCCGTTGTTGCCGTTAGTGCCGACAAGGAAAAATGTGGCCTTGATGTTGCCGTTCTTCTCCAGGGTGTCCAAAACCTTCTCGGTGTACTCTCCTGGACCATCGTCGAACGTGAGGGCAACCTTGCCCTTGACTGTGCAACGCGTGATGTCGACGCCGTAGGGAACATTTCCAAAGCGCGGACGAGGGATATCTCGAGGGGTGAGGGCGGACGACGACTCGAAGGGGACAGCAGACGCCAGTTCACCAGAGGCAACAATGGCCGTTAGGAGCGAGAGCGAGTGTACTCTAACAAGCATTTTGGCTGTTTGGTGTGGTGATACCGTTAAAGCGAGTGACTGAGGTTGATGATGGAGCTATCCTGGATCTAGCTTCATTGACACGGGGGGGGCGAATACACTTATACTCAACCTGCCTTGCCAAGGGGGAGAAGAACCCACTCGCCTTCTGGTGCATAACAAGCCCCGGGGGGTTGAGGGAAATGAAGGTGTTGGAAAATCCGCCGAACAGCGCGTGGAGAAGGCTGGGCAGGAGGTGAATGCAGGCGCGGCGTCTTGTCCGTGGGCCGCCACCAACGGCGGCGGCCGAGTTCTCGGGCGGGATGGAGGATCTGGCACTGGCCCCGTCTTACTCTCAACCATGCTGGGAATAGCAGCAGCATAAGCAAGGGGGGTGGTTGTCTGCACGAATTTCATTGACCCTGTCTTGCAGCTCGCAAAAATTGGGGGTGCCTATTCGTTGCCGCAAGGGGTGACCATCGTTCGGGAGCTATTGGGTCCATGTCGCAAGAGTGAAAAGCGGCGGCGGGAGCAAAGCGGCCAAAGTGTCGATGGCGGCGCCCCCAGCGCCAACGCGGGACAGACCATTTTGCGGGGTTATTGTTAGCAAACAGCGTGAAACCACCATGTAGGTGGGATCGTCACTAAGGACTCACACGGAGAAGAAATGAGAGCCGAGAAAGCATGATTGTGCTTTTACTGAGGTAAGGCGCTGGTTCTTTTCCTCTTCCTTTTTTTCCTCCCCGAGAAGTCGTCGCGTGGTCACTGGTAGCGCCCCTGACTCGAGTGGGCAAAGGGGGAGGATACGAGCATTGGCGTCCCAAGTGACTGGATGTCAAAATTGCAGTGTGTGCCAATGGTGTGCGCCCGGAGTCCTTGGCAGTACATGTAGATGACCAGGTTCCCTCTTTGCCCCGGGCCGGCAGGTAATTGATGCCTGTGTCGGCTTAGGGGGATTCGTGTCCTTGGGATACGGGAGGCAGTCAGGAACTGGGTGAAGCCCGTAGCCCAAATAAGGTAGACTTTGGCTGACCAACGGCAATGATCTCTCGTATGGATCTCGTATGAGATCGCGGACTTGCAAGTAGGCAGCGGATGGGGCGCGGGGCTCACGACAGCGAGTTGGTCCAACGTGGTTGGGCATAATGGAAGATTTGGGGTCCTGGCGGTGTCATCCGGCAATCCTTTTTCGGAGAGGGTGTGACGGGCACAGCTCTTGGCGCATTAGGGCCGTATGAAAGGGGATTAACGCAAGGGACGCCGTCCCTGTGATTGGCCATCAACATCAGACATTATCGTGGTGGCACATGGTCCGGTCTGCCGGAGGGGATTGAGGAGAATCATTTTCCGTTTCTCGAGGTTGAGGTGGTAAACGGCGGACTGTTTCCCACGACGTTGTTTTCCCTTTCATGTTGATCTTCAAAGGGGCGTGACAAAGGAAGGCGGACGAGTAGTCAAAGATCGGGCTAGGCGGCAGCAGGTGGTTCCGTAAATCCATGGACAACAAAGCTTCTGCTTCTGCAGCAGTGCACGGAAGGAGGATGGCGTGGTTGGTGTGGTCGGTTATTGTTGTTGTTGGTGTCGGTGCGCTGGTTTGTCTTAGCTCTCGACTCTATAGAGTCTAGGAATGACTTGAGACGAAGGATGGGATTAGCGGCGTTTCTGCCGTTGCTTCTTTTCGATGGTTAATTCTTCCTGTTCCATGCCGCTCGTCGCCCAGGTGTCTTTTTCGCCCCGTGGGCTCTTTCATTTCCGAGGGTGAGGGTGTTTCTGCTGCTAAGAGATGCTGTGCCGCAGACAACATCCGCAGCAGCTGAGTCGATACCTTGGTTTCCCGTGGTTCGATCGAGTTCGGCCAGTCACCTGGGACGTGGACGTTGAGGAGACATCTTTGGCACTGGGCAGACGGGCAGGCAGGCTGTGAGTGACGCTTCGCTTGTGAAGCAAGGTCGAGCCGTCCCGGTTTCTGCAGTCTTGTCGCTGTCTCGGATGTGGAGAGAATGAGTGGATATGGCGGTCGTTTGCACCTGGGTTATTCGCGGTTCTTGTCCTACGTCAGATTAATTGAGAGGAATATGAATGGAGGGAATTGGCCTCGTATTGGTCCCATGTCCGGACGACACGGCGTGCCACGTCGATATGAGCGCACTGGAAGGTGAAAAAGTATGTTTGAAAATGCATAGCAGCGAGCAGTCGTTGGCAAGAGCTTGTCACATCGCCGAGGTTCCGGGCATTCATCTTAATCTTGGGCTCAGTGCCGAAACCATCCGGCGCCTCGCCTCCTAGCCGGTGCAAAAAAGACAATGGATCCCAAGGCAGGTACTACGTAGTACTGTAGGTAGGTGTGTGTCATGGGTAAGGCACCTTTGGGACCTGCTGTAGGCTGTAGGCCCCGGTTAGATTTAGGCAGGAGCATCACAAGCACCTTCCAAGCCAGAAGGGAAGCGATTCAACCTCAGGCACTGAATCCCATGTGGATGCAGGCACGCTGCTTTCCCAAACCCCGTTCCTTCCTTCCCGTTGAGGAGGGTTGCATTACCACAGATTCGAATGGTTTCATCAGCCTTACCATTATTTCGAGGGGAAAGAAGTCCCACCGTCTTGTCAGGCTCCTTCTTCATGGCTTTCATCCAAATGGGTACCTTGTGTTCCGTTCGTGGTCATGCTGATATCATCCATCTATCCTTGCTCTTGTCGGCATTTTGGCGCTTCTTGGTATTCGCCTTTTCCAAGGCAAATACGAGAATAACCAAGACGTGTATCCGTGGAGGGTCAAGGTTTCGTAAACATATTTTCATACGGTGATGTTTCTAAACCTGAAAGTGGGGTGGTAGGGCACCGTGAATTCGCACCAACATCGCTCCCGAATCACAGTGCTAGTGGACGATGCGCCGCTCCTCTATTTTTGTCCATCCAGGGGCGTTGACATCGACGACGACCTGCCGAGGTCTCGCACCGTCATGCTCTCCCCTGTCGTTCGGGTCCGAGCCAAGCACACCAAGAAGACTGGTCTCCTCAATTTTCCGCTCACACGAACGATGAAGCCCAGGTGACTTTGACCGCCAAGGCGGCCTATGACCGAGCCCTGTGCCATCACAACTGAGCAAACCGCGCCGCCCACGCCCTAACCTTACCTTAGGTACCTAGGTACTCTAAGGTAGTACCTTACCTCGCATCAAGGTACCTACCTACCTACCTTTACCTGACAGTAAGGAGCTTACCCACTGAACCAGACCCGTCGCCCGCACTCTTTTCTGTTTCTCAACGGCGGCAGGAACCTGCTTCAGATTGTAAGGTAATGTATGCTGCAATAGTGAAGTAACCCGAGACTTCCTGCTGCTGGGTCTTTCCCTCGTCGGACAAAGTGAGGCCAAGTTCACTTCCAATAACGTACTGTACAACGCAAACGTACCTTGGAACATCGTGACGCTATACAGTACAGCGCGAAAAATGTGCCAAAAGCCAAGATTAACCGTTGCTTATTCGTGTCTGGAGATTGTTTTTCTTGTTTTCATTTTCTTCTCGTGTTCTTTTGTGCTTGATGGCCCATACTTGAAACCACCATCCACGTCTACACCGCCTAATTCCCATGACATTTTCCATGGAAAACATCCAAGGGGCACACATAGCCATGGACAAGTCGGGCTGATAGATGCGCCCGCTTTCCCTCCAACCCGTCTCATCCATCACCTCGCTTTGGTCACTTCACCCGTCTCATCCATCACCTCGCTTTGGTCACTTCACCCGTTGTGTCCAACTATTACTCAATATCACAGGGTTCGTCGTTACTCGGAAAGTAGCCCTACTATTGTTACCTCGTCAGAAACTCCATGCTGGGCGAAACTACCACCAACCACTCGGAGACAGCGAAGGCCACCCAATTCTCGCCAAGTCTATCCGGCGTTGGTCATCGAACCATTTCCCCGTCAGCCGCATCTTCCCACAGGCTTTTTTTTTTTCTTTCTCTTGACCCTGCATCCCACTGCCGATCATAATCCTCCGTTCGAGGTGAACGGTGCATTGATGAGTCGCACCAGCAGGCGGAAAATGCAATGACACCGCGGCATGGTATTACTCCGGGCACAAATCGCATTAAAGACAGTACCTTGGCGTCGACTCCCTCAAGTCCCAATGAGACAGGCCGAGCAGACTATCATACTATCCAACTCCAGGAAGAAGCAACCACCCGCACCGCCCAGCCGAGCCAGAAACTTTCGCCGGACATTAGCTCAACGCATCAAAGCTTGTCGATGCCGCTGATGCGCTAAGCAAGATCCCACCTGCCGAACAGCGCAACCACTCACACATAGCAAGTTTGACACATCGCATCTGCGATGCAGTCGTCAAATTCCAGGTTCCCTAGACAACTGTGGATGAATCGGTCCGTCAGTCGTAAAATGATTCGGCACTTCGATTGGCGTCACATAACCTGCGAACAGCGTGGAGGCCAAGGTCCCCATTGCTGCATACCTTGACTCACGCAAATCAATGCGTCTGCCCTTGGACCAAATAGATGTCAGCGTGGAGGGAAGCACCACGGGCCAATATTGTGATTTACGCAGGATCACTGCTTACAGCTCGAGTGCAACAGATATGCTATGCGGGTTTGCGCCCCTTTGGGCTCCCGCATACGCATCCGTTCCAACCCTCCTAAAGCACCAAAGTCTTGCAAAAAAAGGCACTGCCACCGTTGCCCGCGAAGGCGTGCGCTGACGAGACTTGTTGCAACCTTAATACAGGAAAGTATAGACCCCTTGGAGGTACTATTATCATTTAAGGCCGTTGTCATGAAATGACAATCATGAAATAACAAGTGTAAAAACAACAAATTTTGATGGCAAAACAAGCCAGGGGTAACATACGTGTTAACCCAGAGCTGGGATGCCTAAGGTCCTTCCTGAGCTAGAAGACTGTTGCGATACCTCGACGAGTATGCTCACACAAACAAATCTTCGGAAAGCCCTGGCCGACATGACTGCTTCCCGGCACAAAACTTGATGAAGCATCGAACATCTCTCCATGCCGTGGACTTCGTTTGGGTTAATAACGTAGACTCTCACATTTTAGCTTTCTTTTAGATTTGTTCTTCTAAAAGATGTCTTCCCCGAACGATTCAGAAACGTCAAGAACCTCATGTGGTCTACGTTTTACAAGATCCTCGAGCCCCCATCTCCGCTGCCCATTTCTGCCTAAACCTCAACCGCTTTTCTTTATTATTCAGGTAAGTGGCTTAGCAGCCTGTGAGCTCAGGAATGGCATTCGGGCCTGAACCAAAGGCGACTATGTTCTGGCCGCAGTCAGCGGACGGAGCGAGGGCAACCTGCTTGTTGTCGAGGTCGAAAGCAGCATAGGCCGCCTGTAAGAAGGGTTCTGATCGTTGTCTTAGCCGGCATCCGGATGGGTGGTAGGGGATGTTTCAAAGGCAAGGTGACTTACGACCTAGAACTAGCTGTCCCTTCCATGTAGTCAGAACGCCGACTTGGCAATGCTTGCCATTGTCTGGTGAAAGCTCGGTGATGAGGGATTTGTAGGGCACTTTGATCGTGACCTCGCCGAATTCGAAATCCCAGGTGCCGGGCATGTGACGCTTGTTGCACTTTACATAGTATCGGTCCCCTCCGTCGTTGACAGCGCCGAGGTCTTTGTAGAGAGGGTCAACAAAGGAATGCCGCAGTCGGAAGTACTGGTTGCCGGTATCGAGTAGGAAAACCGAGTCGTTCTGAGGGACGTTGTATTTGAATTTCTTTCCGTTGGAGAGCGTCTGGCCATAGCCCGAGAGGACGATAGAAGGCCTAACGGCTAAGCGTTAAATTGTTGCGAACTTGAACGGACGAGTCGTGGTGTTTTATGGTGCTTACCCAAACGTGCCGAGCTCGTCCTTTACTAGCGGCCTCTTCACAAGCTTGCCCTTGAATCGACGCGTGTCAATGCCACCAAATATGAGGGCACCTTTTGTCCGATTAACGTCAGCGGGTGCAGTTGGCTAAAAGAAAGAATTACTTACCCTCTTTGGAGTCATAGCTACGTAAATCAAGGCTATATGTGCGGCTGGCTATGTAACCCTGCGCAGCGAGGCTGTCCAAAACGGTGTTGTATGGCTTGCCGGCCTCGTATCCGTGTTCCAGATTGGGACCTAGTCCGATGATGCCGAGTCCGTTATATGATTTGTTCGGACCGGGCGTCAAAACCCCAAAGGTCTGCTGCGGAATGCTCATGTGGCCGATTTCGAAAGTGTCCTTGTGAAGGTCCAAATCGAACGTGACGTTGCTTGGCGGAATCGTCGTTGGATCGCCATATTCGGCGGTCCCGTAGCCCAGGAGAGGGGATACGGTCTTGGATTTGTTGATTTGGAAGTACCCATCATCGCAACCGTCACAGAGTGCAAAAACACCGTCAGAAATAAGCCCTTGGGTAAATCAGGAATGAGTATAGCAGAGGTTAGGGGGGGAGCTCCTACATGTTTCCGATTTGGATACTTCTAGACCCAGCTTCATCTTCTGGGGCGGGGTGCCGACCGACACTGTGACCTCGTACGACTGAGCGGTGATATCCTCCTGGTCATGACTGAGAGTCAAAGGCCTGGGCTGTGGAGCCGATCGCTTCAACGTGTTCGAGTCGTGTCTGGCCTGGACGGGCAGATGGACAACGCCAGGAACGGCGACAACCGCCTGGGCGGCTTGCACGAGGGCAGGCAATACCACGGTCCAGTGTTGTCGGACCATATTGGAAAAGTGATAAGTAAAAGAAGGAAAGGGGTTTAAAAACCGATATCTTGCGGAGTAAAGAACGGATGGGAGTTGGACTTATCAGGCACTGCAACAACAT
Organism: Colletotrichum chlorophyti; assembly: GCA_001937105.1. Taxonomy (NCBI): domain Eukaryota; kingdom Fungi; phylum Ascomycota; class Sordariomycetes; order Glomerellales; family Glomerellaceae; genus Colletotrichum; species Colletotrichum chlorophyti. The sequence goes on along the minus strand of MPGH01000011.1, from coordinate 1,013,988 downwards.
CACATCAAAAAAAAAAAAAAAACCGTGCCAATTCTGCTTGACTATATCTTAGGTCTACGGGATGAACTTGCTGAAAATCCAATCTCCCCGCTTTGCATCCAATGTCGGTATCCCACCGTCGAAAGTGACTTAGCGAACTTTAAGAGACAATGTAGGATGTTTCTAATTTGTCTTGATTACCTTACGAAAGGTTACAATCAACCTTACTGGAGGTGCTTGAATTACTTATTAAACCTTAGTTCTACGAATGAACGGAGAAATGGACCTGTTTACATCACCGCTGGATTGCCATCAGAAATCGCTTCGCAACTCAAAATGTAATCAGCCAGCAAACAAGTACAAGTAATTCTGGCCATTCTACTGCGAGACCCTTCTTAGTGGACAGACCGTAAAGTAGTTTAGGTTTGCAGGATATTCCACTTAGCGTTGAGGATACGTATTATGGAATTGCCGCGATAGTATGCCTGGCGCACATATTCTCAAACCCTTATAAAGGCGAACTATCATCAGATGTGTTTCCAACCTTGAGTGCCGATCTTCTCTTCCTTAGCTTGGCGGTGAGAAGAAATGGCACCTGAGAGGCATTAGGTTCTCATTACCGAAGCTTTTGCTTGTGGTGCGGCTGGCTGCCCTGACCGGCTCGCAAAACCATCAAAGGCTCAGAGGACCTTTTGGGCTTGTCACAACCTTCGCTGTGTGAAGAACGCGTATGGTAAAGCCGGTCTTGTTGAAGTTGTAGATATCTGCATCTGCTACGCCGTATTTCGCGATCAAGTTCGCCGCGAGGCTGAGCCATGCATTCTCACGTCTGCATCTCCGCATTGGGCCCGCTTGTAGCCGTATACGCTATAATACTTCGACAAGAGGTCAGGGTGTCGTTTGATAAAGAACTCGACTCAAGTGAAGGGTGAGATAGACTGGCAGAAAGGCAGGCAAGGCAGAGGGCAAATCGCAAGATATAGGAAGTTGTATATTACCAATATTGTTCTCAATTGACTTTTCTCACTGAGCTCACGAAGTGTCAGGACAGAGAGATCTGCCTTCTCACATACAATCCCTCTATTGAAATAATTGCCAAAGTTCCATCTGAAGGTTACGACGGCTTAGGCGGTCGGCAGATCGGCAGCCTGTGCCGTCCTATCCGAGTCCTGGCCTGTCCTCTACTCCGCAACAAATTGAAAACTTCCTCATTGGATTATATGCAATACCTGAAGAACGCAATTCAATAAAATGCATTTGATCATGACGGACTCAACGCCTTGGAGTAATTGGTATTCCAGGACGGATGAGGAATCGAGACGGAAATGCCTTGTCCTCAAACCCCATCACCTGACCGAAGTAATGGGATCCTATTGAAGTCTAAGTTACTTGAAAAGGAATCAGGCCAGGCAAATAGTACAAGATACCTAGCTAGACTATCATCTCAACTTCGCTGGGGTGAGGGCTTATTCCAGGGAGAACATCAGCCGTCATTGTCCAGATAGCCCCGCTTGGCCGACCTGTTCTTGTACTTCTGAGCATCACTATTTAAAGCTTTGAAAGGTCTCCCTGTTGAAGTCAATGAAGCTTTTCTTCTTTCATTCCCTTCTTAGTTAATTTCCAACAGGCGCAGGCATCATGAGGCTGTTTGAAGTCACCGTGGCTCTCCTACTAGTAAGAGACCACCCAGTTCTTGCAAGGCTTTAAGAAGACTAAACAGAAGCTAGAGTCACTTTACGAGTGATGTGTCCGCCGTCGCATGTAACGGCGACTCAAGCTCCATGTATCAGTGCTTGAGACCGGACAACACCAATTCAGGATATACCAACTCCTGCTGCCCACGAGGAAGCTCAATAGAGGACGACATTGTAAGTTCCTAACTACAATTTTGAGATCCGGCGAGTTGTAGAGCTGGAGAATAACATGAACGTCTATTAGTGTTGCACGACGAACTGGCAGAGCTTTAAACGCTGTTGCGAGGTCCACCCGGGATACTGGATGGCGAATGGCTGAGTCGGGAATAAAAAGTCCCAGGGGATGGAGCGGTTTTCTGGTTGTGTGTTTCTGTTACACTCAAAGTCGGTTCAAGAAGTGCCACCAGCTACCATAGGAATAAATGCAGTTTTGCGCCTAGCACAAATCTGCCGCATGATTTTACGTTGAAGAATGCATAGGACACTTTCCAACACTTACATCTCTCGTTGTGGGAGGTGAGCGGGCCGATCGATTGGATCATCAGCGCGTCTCCCAATAAAGACACAGGAGAAGCCGATACTTTCTGTCAAGCGTCATAGTCGATATCTAGACCAGAGGATTAGTTCAGGTGACAGCAGGCCTGTAGAGGTCTGAGCATGAGACAGGCGGCCCGACCGATGCGAAGGATATAGCGCAATGCAATTGAGTATTACATGGCGGACATAGGCTTAGCCAGTGGACGGCGTGCAGACATACCTACTGACGTGGCTGCTGCTTTGCGTTTTTAGTCCGTCTTACATAGTCAGCTGCAAGTAGGAGTCGGTTGTAGTAATAAGAAGTAAGACTTGGGGGTACGCCTGTTGCCGTAGGGTCAAGGTTGCTTTGACAGCACTGTGTGGACCAGGCACTGCGGGTATGGGTACAGCGACAGATCGGATACGACTCATACGGCCTGGAAAGATGCAGTCAGTATGAAGGTCTTAATAATCCTGTTTCCACTGGCTTCTGTGGTAAGACCGAAATTTGATAGACATGACGTTCAGGGATACGGGTGACAACATGCAAATGAGCGCTACAAACGATTTGATACCCATTGAGACACAATTCACGACTATGGAAACCGGCTTCATGTCCTTCCCTGCTTCTCCTGCTGCGACATATGTAAACCGACTCTGGTGAGCTGTCTCTTGGGCCATGGCCATGGCTGCTGCGCTAGCGATGTCGAATACCAGCGCACCAAGCGCTACCAAAGTCCCCATGTTTACAGGCGCTCTACCAGGGTATACGTAGGAGAACGGCCTAAGTAGCTTTCCTCATTTTGCACGTGCCATAGAGCATATAGATAGTCTGCACCGTAATGGTAACAGCATCCAAGATCCCAACGTAGAGCGAGACCATTGCGCGACGGATATTAAGACTTTTCAGATAATGTCAATAGTCGACGTTTGTGTGTTTAAACTTCAAACAAGGCAATCACTTAAAGCTTTATTTTAGATAGACCTCAGTCTTCAAACGTAATGTAAGTCAGCTCAACAGATAGTTCAGAAGATGCACATTTGTTTCCCTCCATAAGGTAAAGACAATTCATGATTATTAGAGCTGCAGCGAACCCGTGTAACAGTCAACAGCTCGTGCGAGAAATGCAGCTGTCATTTCGGTCACAGATTCCCCGACACCATAGTTATTTTTCACAGTCTCTGTGACAGGCTGACTGGCTGATAGAGAAGGCGAGGCTGAAGCATATAAGGCAAAGCCGTCTATATATACGCAGAGCAAGATCACAGACAAATAAGCCAAACCAAGAGCAAGAATACAGATCAATCTACTAGATAACGAAGCGAATGGTTGACTTTTCTGTCTACAGGTGCAATCCCCTGTGATAGAGGACAGCAGCCAAGTGGTCCCTTCCCCATTCCGAACACAATTCCTATCAGCTAAAAGGTAACAGCCGGGGCCTTAACGTGGAAGCCCCGAATTGGCAATAATACCAAAGATGCAAAGTTTGACCAACAAAACAAAAGGCTGGTTTTGGTTAATACAATGAACATAAGCATGATCGGTCATGTGGACTGTATTTGTCATTATATCCACGAATTGTAGTAGCTGGCCGCGTTTGATCCAACATGGGCTGAACTGATAGTATCCTTCGAAACGTGGAACGGATAAAGGTTGTTGTGAGGGTTAAGTCTCACCTATCACGGAAAAAAGACACAAGGAGGTTATCACAAAGACATGGAAATGTTACTGGGTTTTCTTTTCGAGAAGTAGCATATGTATGTCAGTCTGATATATACCCTCTTATTGAAACGCCGGCGCCTTTTGAGGCGCCCACCTGATGAGCAAGTAGACAAGTGCGATTAGCTTCAACGACCAAAGACATTGGGTATCGGCATGCAACCTCGTTTCTGTCGAAAGAACGTTGAACGTGGCTGAATTATCACTTATTATCTATACATTTAGAAACGGGCGCAAACAATGCAGCTTGGAATAACAAGGACTTGGATGCCTACTGCAAACCTTGCAACCTACCTCGCATACTCAAGCCTGAACTGCAGAAACGTCGGATTGACATGGGATGTATATACGCATCAACATTCTGCTCAAGAGAACCCCGCTACCTGTGCGCTTAAAGCGCGTCCACAACCGAGTAGCGTCACTGTAACCCACAGAGTTTCATCACCCCGAAGTCCTGCAAAGCCATTGGTCAAGGACCTGAGCAAATCAGCAAGTTGAAAAATGCCCCCAGGCCAATGCGCCGTCGTTATCTCACATTCAAGGACGAGGAGACCTCCGTTGCGAGTGCGATGGTGGGGGATCCGGAGCGGAACCCACTAATGAGCGCTGGTAGCACGTCGATCTGCTCATGCGCTCGCGTACTCTTAAATGCGTCATGATCGACCGATGGTTCTCTTCAAGCACAAGATCAATGTTCACAACATCACCAAAACCAAGCCTACGAACTCGGACAACAGGATTGGATGGGGTTTCTGCCAATCCTGCGACTCCATGGCTATGTGTATACCGCTCCAAAGACCACACCCTCGGGTCTTCTCTCTTCTCCCCATTACACCCCTTTCGCAATCCCAAAATGCCCATTGGCACGTGCCGGCAGCACTGTTTACCTACCGCCAGTTTGTGGGTCCCGTTTCCCGTTGGAGTCGTTGTCAGTCTAATGTCACTGGTTTGACTGGAACAGTTTGTTAGAGGTCCCTCCCGTGAAACCAGCTTGTGTACTAGTTCTTCAAGATAGTGCCAAGACACCCATGCATGATGTGCAATCGCTTCAGTACGCGGTGTGATCACTGGCGGGGATGGCCCCTGAATCTTGAATGTCGGTGGAGGTCAGACTCGACTCAGCGGGGCATGAATTAGAGCTTGGGCTCGGGGGGGATGTGATATAGGGACGGCTTGCCAGCGGAGTCGGGTGTTCGCTCACCCCGCGATTCTTTCTTGATCCTTGCCGACGCGGCACCCCTCCTTTTGTACAAGAGTCAACATCGCCGGATAGCCGTGCAACATGGCTACGCAGGAAGAGACGCACTCACCACCAACGCTTGAAGCCACGGCTTCTGATACCGTCATCGGGCAGACAGAGAATCCAGCCATAGGCATCATTGTATGGTTCAATCTAGCTGTGGCACTGTTGGTTCATCGATATTGCCCGCTCACTGACATCGGGTCACTCGGGAAACTAGGCCCCGGATGAAAACGAGGTGGACTCGGCCATCAACGTCGTACGTTAACTCTGCATATCGTGTGATGCCAATTGGACGTGGTACCGGCCAATTTGTGCCCTCATTCCTAATATTGAGTAAGCTTCTGCTAAATACTCCTGGCCCATAGTCTATTCGCGACTCGCTTACATCTCTCCGCTCGTCCCTTCTGGAATTCGAGGACCAATATGGACGTCTTTATCATTCTCACTCGCGCGGAAGTAAGTCAAGCTAGCTGGACCGTTTTCCTCTGAGGTTTCAGAAGCTAATGTGAAGGTAGAATACTTCTTTCCTCATGACAACGTATGGTCTACTACCTGAGCTGGTACCTGCCTCCACTTACTCTTCATGATAGGTTGAGCAAGATAGATTGGATCTGCAGCACGAACTTTTTGTCCGAACGTTCAGAGGCCGGCTATGCACCTGTGCAAAGTATTATGGGGCAAAACGTGTCCTGGACCTCGGGACGGGTACGGGGATCTGGGCGTTGGAATACGGTTGGTATAATGCCTTGAGATTGGCTTGTTTGTGCTGCTGACTCTATGCTCACTTACGTGTAGCGGAGCAACATCCAGAGGCCGAGGTAAATGCCCATGAGTTCAAGAAGTCTCCAGGATTTGTTAAGCTCAACTTGGTCCCAGGTCATTGGTGTTGATATTAGCCCTGTTCAACCCGAGTTGTAAGTCTTCTTGGCAAACCCTCCAAATGTTTAGAAACGACTCACACATGAGCCCAGCATGCCACCCAACTGTTCATTCGAGATCGACGACATAGAAAAGCCGTGGACGTGGTCTAAGGAATTCGATTTCATCTTCTCAAGAACGCTTGGCGGCAGCATTTTAGATCCTGCAAAGCTGGTGGACAGCATCTACAAGTGGGTACATTACTTTGTTTTCACATGCGCTCCAGATTGGCTGATGTACTCGCTGCAGCCAACTAGAACCCGGTGGGTATTTCGAAGCTCAGGACGTTCTTATGGAGGCACGCAGTGACGACGACTCGATACCGAAAGACAGCTTCCTCGCCCAATGGGCCATCGAGGTCGTCGACGCCATGGAGAAGATCGGCCGTACGTTGAATCTCCCGGCCATGTGGAGGCAATTACTCATCGACCGCGGGTTCGAGGATGTTCAAGAGACAGTGTATAAATGGCCGACCAACACATGGCCTCAAAACAGAATTATGAAGGACATCGGCGGTTGGGGCTTGGCAAATCTCGACACTTTTTTGGAGACCGCGGCCTTGGGAACCCTGACTAACATCAAAGGGTGGTCAAGGGAGGAGGTTCTTGTTCTGTGTTCGCAGGCGAGGAGGGAAATGCGGGACCCAACGATCCATGTGTGGTGGCCTGTGTAAGACCCCTCTTCGACCGTGGCTGAAAGTCGATACGCCCCAAAGGTGGTCTATTTGGCTGACAACTTGCGTGTAGGTACGTTGTATCTGGTCGTAAACCAAGTGCGCCGGACCAAGATGCTGTTTAGTCTTGGGTGGGAGGGTGCTCAGTACTTCGATTGTAACCCACTTGTCACTTTTGGAGGCTTTTGGTCTACTTTTCCTCCTTCAGGGAAGTCAGATGCCTCTGAACTCTTACATGTCGATTCGGGACAAAACTGGTGAGGGCGTTGAGTTTTCGATCAGATTACATGATTTGGACATAGATGTATAAAAGTAAGTGTTGCGCTGATTTGATTTCTCGTTCTACATTGCAGACCGACGGCTAGAAGCCATAAAGATATCGACTGGCCTCTGGCTCACTAGGTGCTCTGTAGCCACCGCAAACTCATGTTCCTTGCTCATTGTCAGTAGCCAAGGCTCTTCTCGTACGTCCTTGCTCCCTCTCCAATCGGCTGGATCAGAGTATAGCTGCCAGATTTGTTGAACTCCTGCACTCCGTTGAGCAGATAAAGAGGCGTCATCAGTCCATCATCGCTGAAGTACAGCTTGGGTCGTTCCCTTCGATAATACTCCAATGTGACCCCGTCCGTAAACTCAACCGTCGTGTTGTAGGCTAGAGTCCTGTTGTTGTACGTCCACGGCCCTTCCCATTTCCGGGCGAAAGCGTGCGCACCGACACGCGGCCCTTTCCTCCCCTCCGCGATGTCAATCATGTGATGGACGAGAATGTGCCAATGTCCTCTCTTGTCCCTCCACAGGAAGGGATCTTCACTCCGCTCCGTGTTGCGGGGTTCCACCATGAGATCATGCGGGGCCGAGTAGTTGTCGGCATGATAGATGTTGTTCTTCTCAACGGCCAAGAGTATTTCGATCGTCGGGTTTTCGGGCGACCATAGCGGCCAAGGTGCTGGGTTCGTGACATTGATGACTTGCGGTATCGGCGTCGTCCATTCTCTCAGGTCAGGGGACGATGAAACCGAGATCGTGTTATTCCACTTCTGGGAGCGGCAGACGTCCCCAACCTCAACGTCTTTGCCAATGAAGTAGATCAAAAACCGCTCGTCCGCCGGGCTCCAAATCGTCGTCGGATTATGATGAAAAGTGCTGAAGAGGGTTTCAGCATAACTGTACGGACCCCGCGGCCCAGTGCGAGACTCGGCCCTGATGACGGTGCTAAACGGCCGCCAGCCGGCCAGCCCGCAGCCATGGGACATCTGAGAGGTGACGAGGTGGAAGAGCGTCTTATCGACGCGATCCTGGATGATGTGGCCTCCCCAAGAGGAGTTGCCGGCGCCTTGCTTGTAGAAGTCCGCACCAGTCGCGTTGGTGTGGTTGTATCCAGTCCATCGCTCCACCGGCTGGAGGTCTAGCTCGCTGCAGTCTGCAGCACGCCAGCCTGGATCACAGGCGCAAACGTTGTCTGGAGAACATATTCCGTTGAGGCTGCAATTGTCATCTGTTTGACAACCTCTAACTCTGGCGACAAGCCCGAGCACAGAGCCGCAGAGATAGAAAATTCGTGTTGCCCGCATGGTGATTTAGCTTCGCACCCACTTGCGACCCAGCTTCGCCGCACGGCACATCCGGTGCTACTGCCTTTATATCTGCCGGGTTCGACTTCCATTACTGTTTGCCACTCGCGAAGATCTACAAGTTCCTCCTCGTTTGGATGTAACCTTGCAGAAATCACGCAGTTGTTAATTTGTGTGTCATCGGAGTAATTACAATCCTCGAATGTGCTTCGTTCTCTCTGCATTTCCCCGCGTGAGGGAATCATTCGAGCGCATATGTAGTGCTTGCAAAGCCATTTACCCCGCATAAATGCACGTGTGCCAGACAAGCCCGTCAGAAATAAACGAAGAAAAGCTTCGGGTTTATGTATGTCGCCGAACATTCCAACGACCACGGGATGGCTTGAGAAGGGCTTCATGAAGCTGGCATACTCACGACAACAATCTCTTACAGAGAAACCACGAGAATTAGAAGTATTATGCCGTTGAGGTGCCCCTAACCTGCGTTACATGCAGTAGATAGGATCGCTATAGTTGATATGTATGAGAGGAAAACCCTGACCAGCCAGCCAGCTAATTTGACGCTGTTGAATTCAGCCTATGATCGACTGTCGAATCGTCAATCATTGGCTGTGGGATAGGTATCACTTGCCAGCCAAGGCTAGTCGTTAACCCCCTGATAGGTCAATAGGCTCGTTACCTGCACTGGATGATACAGCTTCCGTAGTGTATTAAGCAAGCGTAAAGTAGTTGCAAAAGTTATTAGGTTTATAGAATAGACTGAGATCCTCGGGCGATTCAGGTTTGAGTCGCAACCTAAATAACGTTAAACATTGGGATGAGATTGTAGGTATACAGAACTGCTGTACGAGGTACTAGGCATCTAGAGAGTTGTGGATGAAGATTACATTAGGAGAGAACTGCGACCTACCTGACGGTATCAGCTGAAGGTAGGTATAGGTTGAGGAGTGTTAGACGAGGATTAAGGGTCGTATGCTGGGGGGTGTATGAATGCATTGAATTATCGGGTCTTTCATTCAACTAATGACTCCTGTTTGTGGCCACGGGGGCTTATTTGCATTCGATATATGTGGCGTGATTGTTTGGATGTTTCCAAACATAAGGTTCTTTCCAATACCTCGTCGATCGCTCACACGAGGGTCCAGTCACCGATTGCTAATCAAGTTGCGTAACAGATGTCCCCGGTTGGGACTGCCTTCTACTGCCTTTGCTAGGGTGTCGTATTAATGGAGCTTCGACGGTTGTAGGCTTCTATTACCTAGTCTCTAAGAAGCTAAAAACTCAAGCATAATTGATTTAAGCCCCTCCCTGTCCTCGTACATTATCCAATGACCCACATCCAGCGTGCGCTCGGTGTACCCGTTCGCTGCGAAAGGCTCAGTTGTGCCACGGATATTGCTTGCTCTCAGTATCAGATCCTGTGTGCCTCCAATTGTGAGGACTGGCACACGCAGCTTCCTGTCTTCGTCCGTCAAATTCTTCTCGCTTTCTACCTGAAATCCTCGCATTAAGGCCTTGTAATAGTTCAGAGATGCCTCTAATGCATTTGGCCGCTTAAAAATAGAGAGCCAGGCCTGCTTGTCCTCATCAGTTTGCCAGGTAGGAAGAGGCGTGAGTGTGTCGGCATTAAGCCAAGAGCGCGCCGCGCCCAGGTTGCTGTGATTTTCCGCTACAGCGCTGTTGTTTGTAGCGAATGTGAGGTGGAAGAAGGATTCGACCTGCCCTATATTAGTCCGGACTTTTCTTTTGCAAGTGTTCAAAACGGCACGTACATGAGCTTCAGCCACACTCCCCGCATCATACGAATTGTAGAAATACCAGTAACCAAACGGCGGGTAGCCAAATTGTTGAAGTCCACGGGCGTTGAGGCCATCCAAGTCGAAAAATAAGCCTGGTGGAGAATATCCTGTTGAGAGGAAAACCAATTTGTCGAAGCGGTTGGGATGCCAGACCGCTGCGCTGGAAAGCACGCCAGTGCCCCAGTCATGTCCAACGCCAACAACGTTCTCGAGGCCCTCATTGTCAATTATCTCAGCCAGGTGTCCAGATATGCGCTTGAGGTTGTACGCTTCCAACTCCAATGGTATATCGCTGTCACCGTACCCAAGACAGTCAGGAGCCACAACTCCATAGCCATGAGCCGTCAAATCAGCGACTAGGTACCGCCAATCCCTACGAGAGGAAGGAAACCCGTGTAGAAGAAGTGCTGTAGCATTGTTGCCTTTGGCAGGAACATAGTCGTAGACATAGTTGGTACCATCTTGGGTCGTCAGTCGTTTAGTTGTAACCTCGGAGCTGCAAGCTGGTCTGCCAAAAGCCGCAAGAACTGCAAACGCAGCACCGAGAATGAATTTTGAGTCTGGTAACATGGAGAGCAGCGGATGTCGAGTCAAGAGCAGATGGAAGAAGTCATGAAGTGAACACCACGAAGGCCTAATGGCGTTTTTTATCTTCGTAGGTCTATAGGGAATTCTTTAAGCATTTGTAATGCATTACTATTATGACGCCTGGATCAGTAATCCCAAGGTGAGGTATAATATTTGTAAGTCGAGGCGATTTATAAAGGGTTCACTAATCCGAATTGATTGACAGGGGCAAAGACGCCGATAACCTGCTTATAAACATCAGGTCTAGCCAGCCGCAATCTAATAAGTTTTCTTACATTCTAGTTGTGCTGTCATCTGGGGTGGTGGTCCTTGATGAGGGCGGTTTCCCCTTCGTCAATGCTGGGGACGGACACATGGCACACGGCACAGTGGAAAAATCTGCTACGAAATTGGGACCAGGTCTTTTCTGTCCTCCTCAGTCTTGTCGAAAGTGCCACGAGTGGTCTTTCGTTGCGAATTCTCCCAAGGAATGGAAGAATGTTCTTTAGCTAGGTCCATCTTAATGGCACATCGGACGAGTTTGGGATTCTTGAGATTCTCAGTGCTCTGTCTCACCTCTCCTCGTGAGTGGAGAACATGTACTGGCCTGCGGCCAAAAACTACATATTTGGCATTCGATTGCTGACTTCAGGAGCAGCCACAATCGAACTGTAGTGTTTCTTATAGGAGTTTCGCGCGATTACGTGCAACCCTGTCTTATTCTATGACCAGACAAAATGCGCGGTCACTAGAACGCGCCCTTGGTGAATTTGAGGACTGATACGGCCCTCCATCTTGCATTGCCTTCGCTCGACCGATAAACATCAAAAGCTTATCAATAAGACTATCTTGGCTGTGACTCACCCTCTGAATGGTCACAGGCCTCCCATATTGCGCGTGTATCATGCATTACTCTACCTCATGGTGTGAAACTGTCTAACACGTCATTAGTAAGTCCTGAAGCCTTTCTGTTGATTTAGGATTGTGTAATCAGGTCTTCTGTAATATTCTATGGCTTTCAACGATTGATTATAAACATGTCGCGATACTGGGGTGGCTTAGTCTTAGTATTACTAAACCTCCCCAGCCCGCCGGACCAACTTTCGCTATATACAACCGGACTTCGTTTTCAGCGACCAGACTTTCTATATAAAGGACGGATACAAAAGGATAACCTGTACAGAGACTAGTTCCGTAGAGATTTAAGCTATTTTTAAAATGAAGGACTGATGCTACGAATAGCTTCTGTAACAAAACACCATTCCTTCCTCCTGATCAGTTATACGTATTATCTTCGGGGTTACCATACAATGAATAAGCAGGACATGTTGAAGTACTAGCTGTGCGATATTCAAGAGAATTGAAATTGTGCTGCGGTCAATGTCTACCATCTTACCCATACACGAAGTCAAACAGGTGAAGTCCTAGGGGTTCCGAAATTGCGAAGATGTCCACAAAAGTGAATGTCACTGAAGATCAATGGAGGAGACCACAGCTCTGCAGGTTGATATTCACATATTGGAGCATCATGACAAGGGGTCGATTCACTAATTCAAGCGCAAAGTGGTTCTGGATATTCAGTTGACTTTCAGAGATGTCTACATTGGTGAAGAAAGAACAAGTTCAAAGCAGTAGTACAAAGCAGTGATCAACACTGTGGTGGTGGTAAATGGGCAAAGGTTTGGGATTTTTGGAATAAGGCAGTTTGCTCAAACCGAAAGGGAGTGAATCAGGCATTATTCTCCGAATGCTTTAAACTGAAAGAGCAGGCAAAGAGTCTACCAAGTCTAATAACAAGGGGCTTACAGAGAAAGCGGGCAATTCTGGCTTCTAGATTGCAGGGCGGTTTAGTAGTAATACTCCTCTCCAGCCTACTCGGCTTTGTCAGTTCCATTGCGGACGATTGCCTATCACTTATTTTTTTTCTTTTTCGACTTCACACAACAAGCCGTTGAGGTCTGTCTGCTTTTGCTTGACCTGCCCCTTGATGCTTGTTCTTGCCACTTAAAGCCTTCCCCGATACTTTTATTATGCGTCCGTCAGTTAGCAGCCCTTTCGCTCCTTTACCTTCAACCTGAACTTATCCTTGGTATATTTAAAACTCAGCTCCACGAACCCTAAAGAAAACGAAATGACTGACGATCCGTGTTTATCGGAAATCTTTGTTCCACGTTGGGATTAAAATCGGCTTTGCTAGATTCGTGCTTAGACTGATCGAAAATCACGTGCCAAAGTCCGAGTCCGAGTCCGAGCTGAAGCCCGACCCCGGAGTCCGACTCCGACCATCACGCCCATTCCGTGAATCAAGTCCACCACGGAGCTCGTCTCTGACCCCCAATCTTTTGCCCTTGATCATTCACTTCCTTGTGGCGTTAGTGACGCGGAGAATCTTCTGCAAGAACATGGAGACACCTATACGGACACAGCGTCGCATACAGCGCCGAAGAGCAATCGCTTGCAACCAATGCCGAAAACGAAAGCTCAAGTGCGACCACAATCGCCCTTGCACCAATTGCCAACGGTCAAGGGACCGGGTATGCACTTATCGCGACCCCCTTGCCAACGAACCGTCACAGAGCACTCCCGAGTCTCGAACCACTTCGGTCCGCAATCCATCAATACGACCGGAGTTATCGGCGCAGCCCCAGCCTGTCCCCCAGCTACCTGAACCTGCTGCGAAGCACACCCCATTAGGGCCCTCTCCGTCGCAGAGCAGCGTGTGGCACTCGTCAACTCTTGGTAGTGTGCTTGTCAACAATACCCCCGCATGGAGCGGTGACGTGGCTACAGAGAAATCGCTGGCGGACGCTATTGGCAGTGACGAGCTGGCGGGCAACTCTTCAATCGACTCTTTGATCGATCTCTCAGCACCAGTGACTATGTTGACTGCCAAGTCACGGTACGCGTCACCAACTCACTGGATCTACACTTCACTATGGGCAAGCATTTGACCGAACCGCTCTGTTTTGATTAAGCCTTTAACAAGTCCCGTAGATTCTTCCTGCCTTGAAATGGCTAGACAAGGAGATGTCTAAACAAGAAGAATGCTGGCAGCTTCTGTGCCAATGCAAAGCCCTGGGCGAAAGCCTTAAGGCACGGCGTCTTCTTATACGGATGCCTGGACAATACGGATCGCATCTGCCTGACAGAAGCATTTCGGATAAATTGCTGGAAGCCTACATCCGCACTTTCGAATCGGTCTACCGCATCGTCCATGTGCCGTCTCTAAAGCGAGACCGTGAGGCATTCTTTAACAGCCCCGAAGCTGTGAGTTCGGCCGTGATTGTCAGATTCCAGCTATGTCTCGCACTCGGAGCTTGCATCCACGACGACACTTTCTCACTTCGACCATACGCCCTGCATTGGATACATGAAGCCGAGGAGTGGCTTGTCTTGTCAGGAAAAACTCATGCCACATTACCTGGTCTACAGATCATGTGCTTGCTGCATCTCGCTCAGCAAGCCATGGAGTCGCTGTATGGTGACAGGACATGGGTCAGCAGTGGCAGCCTCTTGCGGACCTCAATGTGCATTGGGCTTCATCGTGATCCAGCCAAGCTACCACGCATGTCCGTTTTCCAAGCCGAAATGAGACGGCGTCTGTGGATCACCATACTTGAGCTTACACTGGACGCAAGTATTGACGCCGGTCAGCCAACCTTTGTCTCTCCAGACGACTATGACTGCGAGCTTCCTTCGAACATTGACGATGACCAGCTGAGTACCGAAATGGTCACCACTCCAGTCTCAAAAAGCTCAGAAGTCTATACAGACACTTCTCTTCAGATTGCTTTGGGTCGCACCATCGCCCTCAGGTTGACAATAGCAAGTCACTGGTCCAAGATTAAGCCAGAAACCGGTTACGCGAAGGTCTTGCAGCTCAGTGCTCAACTCAACGTTGCTCACAAGTCGTTAATTCAGACCTTGCAATCTTTACGCCCCAGTTTATCGCAATTTCAACACCAGTATTGCAATATGGTCATGCTGAGATATGTCTTTGCCCTGCACATGCCATACATGCCTCTTCCAGGTCCATTATTCTGTCATTCTCGAACAGCCTGTGTAGATGCTGCTCTGAAGCTTTCGTACCTCACTCTTCCCCTGTCGCGGCCAGATGGACCTTTACTAGAAGCCATCCGAGCAGCATCGGGTGACCAAGAGCAGTGTTCTGAGATCACTCGGCTAGCCATTTGCGCCTCCGGGTCATTCAGATCGGTACAGCACATCGCTACAAACGTTATCGCTGCAGACTTGTCTCGCATGATCACTGAGCGAGGAGTATCCCCGATGGGCTCCGCGCTCCGAATTGCGGAAGAGCGCTGGCTCCTCCGCGCTGGGCTGGAGTTGTCGGAGCGGCGAATCAGAGCCGGGCAGGAGAACGTGAAGGATTATGTCTTCTTCTCCGTGATTGTCGCCAGAATCGAGGCTGAAATGAAGGGCGAGTCGGCGGAAGTAGCGATGATGAATGTGGGAAAGGAGGCGATAGAACACGCTGTGGCGCTTTTGACAGAGATGTCTGGAGGTCAAATTATTGTCCAAGACGACTTCCCAACGAGCTGTATAGAAGATAGTCAGTTGGATATGGTGGGAACGTTTTGGGCTGGTGACTTTCCCGATGTCGACTGGGTTGATTCCATCTCCATGATGCAGGTATGAGAGAGATAGGATATATCGAGACCGAACTTTGAAGTTACGTGAGGGGTCGCGATATATTGAACTTCACATCGAATGATATATGATGATATTATCTCAGAGAAAGCTGCAAGAAGGGGGCGGCAAGCTTTTCTAAGTGTTGCAACTTTCGAAGTCCGCGGCTAGTGCTAAGATCGGAAAGTTGAGTCCGATGCCGAGAGTAGAAGTCCGGGAACGAAATTTGAGGACGCCAGCGGACCGCAATGGGCTACGAGCTGACCTCACCACTACTCATAGAAATGGAAATGTTTCCGATAGAGCCTCACGTCGCATCAACCCGCTCCTTTATAACAAGAGTGGCCAGGATGCAATTTTGCTCGATTGATCAAACATGGCCACGGCATTCCGTGCTGTCGTTTCCGTAAATAGATGATCGTTCAAGTCTCCAGTTTCGGAAGCTCGACGCAGATACTTTTATCCCAGCGGCAACTCGACGACGAGCAGTCATACCATCTGCTCAAGTTACAAGGCCCCCAGATCATATCTTGTCTCGAGAAAATATGTATTTGGCAATCGGCAAGCAATCCCGCTTTTTTGATGTCGCTGTCGATGAATGAATGAACCATTCAGGCGAACTTGGCTTTTATAATCACGATGTGCGGATGTATTGTCCCCCCTATGAAAGCTCCATCATCAGGTTCTGCTCTCAACAATGAATAATGTTTATAGAGCCAGTTTGCCACTGGACATGGCCGGCTGGAGTTTGGTTGCGTGAGATGAGGGTCAGGAATCATCCGTGGTTGTGATTTTGACACCCTTGAGTTGCTGAAGATTGTGAACCTGAATATAGTTGCAACAGTTATCGACGATGTAGCATGGTTTAGGCTCTGTCTTCTGGACAAAAGGTCATCAAGTAACGGAGATGAAGCAGTGTCTCGATAGGAAATGGAAGAAGAGGCACATGCTGATTTATTGTCCTGCCCGCTTCATATGTGTATATTGGTGGTTTCCTTGACTTAATCGTCATTTCTCCCCCTATTATTCGGGAAACTTCCAATTTTGCACTACGAGTCACTGAATGCTCTTCTTGTCCCCGTTGATACCCATTACCTCCAATAGTCGGCGACAGGGGCCTCGGCGACTTCTTCGAAGAAGTAATGCTGCCTTCCTTGCAATCTTCTGCATATACGCCGGTCCTGATCTGTGCTGTAACACTCCTGATTCGCGAGCCATTCGGAAGCCGTTCGCGAGCTGTTCGCAGATTCTCGAAGTTGGATAATAAAGTATAGATATAACCGCCAAATCACCATTAAGCTACCTCTGATAACCTCCAGATACCCTACCTTACTGAAATTACTGAACACAGGAGTTCTGCACGTATGGTCTCAGCTCGTCTTGTGGTTTTCGGTCTCCATCAATGTGTCAGGGATGTTTTATTTCTGGAACATGAGTCAGTGTAATTTTGAAATTCAGCAGCATTGAAGCTGTTCTGAAACTACTAGCTGTTGGTGCAACCGCTGAAATACCTCGTACTGTATAACAAGGCACCCACGTATTCCTATCCCCGAACTCGAGATAAGGTTCACTCAACTGCGTGGACGACAGTTCAAGGTTACAGGAGTAGCCTGATGAGACATACATAATAAGTTGAATCAGGAGTTCTTCAGTGTGCGCTGCACAACTGGTCATATGGCATATAAATTGCAAGTTTTCTCGCTGCTGCTTTGCTTATTCTAACTTAATCTCAAGTTCTCAAGAGGCACATCTTTAGAGTTCGAAAGCCGATACATTGAAGACCGAGTTTTCTAGTCTGTACTGCTTACGTTCTGCAACAATGCCCTCTTTCAAGACTATCCTGATCCTGTCCGCCGTATGCCTAGCGCAACTGGCAGTCACCGCTCCAGCATCTGGAGCGGAAGAAATGATGCTCCCAAGGCAGCAACTCACCTGTGCTCAGATTGCTAAGACCCAGAACAACGTCTGCAGCGTAAGTGAAACAGCAGATTCAGAAAACTGCGAAGTTTCATTGACAGTGACTGACACTCAACGACTGGTGATAGATTTGCGAGTCAAACTGCAATGCCTTGTCTCGCTGCTGTACAAGCAATGACTTTCCATGATTGATGATTCTATTCGCAACGGGGGACTCGTGAACGCGTAAGGGCTAAATTATGCAAAGTCGGTGGCTGTATTGGGTCAAGGAGGAGTTCGTGTCTGGTTAGCGATCTAAGGGCCGTCTACTTTCTGTCACACAATGCCTGAATAAATACCCAAATCTTCTAACACCCTTTGTTCAGCAAAAGCAATTGCCGGCTCCATCTCAACAACGAAAGCTTGAGTTCAAGGATCGTACGCGTCGGACGTATCGGGAGCGAGCGGGGTTGGTAGACCCGGTAGATTGTCAATTGATCGGTCTGTTGACCTGGACCACAAGGCAAGGCTTTTGACTTCCGAAAAGTTTCACTTCCTTGAATGCTGAAGGGAGAGAGCCCCCAAACTTAGCAATCCAAACATCCACCAGATGAGGGCCATACAACAGTCGAGACCAGAAGCGGTATAGACGCTAAGGCATCAGCTAGAGGATGATGGTCAACATAACTTCGTTTATTCGGTGTGTATCAATGGAATACGGAGAAAAATGCGACTCCGATTTCTGGGATTAGATTTACAATGCTATTAAAAGTGTTGAACACCAGGTCCTTAACTGCAGGCTTTCTTCTGGAAACATGCAGCCCAGGTGCGTTATCCCACCGGCAGAGCGCATTTGCTTCGTGCTTCTTGCTGTAGTGACAGTAACTGAAAATGGTTCTTAACAGGTTCTTCCTTTTTCCTGCCTTCAAGAAAACTTGTAGCAGCATCTACCAGCTTGACCAGCGTTTGTATGCTCGTCTCTTGAGGTAGCCCTCCCGCAGAAATGGAGCCAAGTCCATTTCCTCAAATTCATCCAGCTCTTGAAGTACAACATCTCCGGGCAGCCGCCAGATTCTCCAGCATGTCTCTCCAAGTCTCAGGAACCGTAAAGACTTGCATATCGAGGCAATTTGAACCGGCATTGCCTCTGCCAGTTTTCCATCCACTGGTATCGCGATAGTAAGTTGTCTGAGACCTTGCATCTGAGCCAACCAGTCAACTATTCCCTCAATAGTGTCCAGGCGACAAACTGAAAAACCAAGGTCAGTCACCCAATGACAGTGGCTCAGTACCTTTGCGCAGAGAAGTTCTTCCTCTTCTGCGTCTGCACCCCTGAATTTGCTCAAATCCCAAAATCTCCCTTCGAGACCGGGCAAGAAGATCTTCTTCATCTTGCGAGAACTGGTAGAACCCTCAAGCAAGAATGGTGCGCCGTCTTCACCATCTACTTGATCGCAATCGGAATCGCAGAATCTTACCTCCAGCTGCTCCGCAAACTGGGGATCAAGCCCAGCCAACCACTTCGCCGCTTGCGCTGTGTAATATTCCAGCTCGATGACTCGGAGATTGGGCATCTGCGCTGGTGTTATGCATGACCATGCCAATGTCGTCTCCTCTTCTATCATATCCCGGTGACGAGCATTGGCGTCAACTGCGCCATTATAAATGTGAAGCTCCTGTAGGGCCTCTAAGTCTATCATCGCTTTCATGCGTTCCACGCCACCGTGGTTCTCCATGAAAGCAACAGGCTCGCCAAGTTCGAGTTTTCTCAACCGCAGCGGCTTGCCGCCAAGACGTTGAAAACGACCGCAGATGTCTTGGAAAAGGTGAACCCTTGTAAAGGGGAACCCCTCTCGCCACATGTCGGGGTTGAAAGGCAGAATAGAGAGACTCAGCTCACGCAGCTCAGGCGAGGCCAGAAGCATCTTGGCTACAGCCCCTTCCCACCGCTCAATGGAGCCGGGCAGCTTGTTCAGATGAAGTACTTGGAGCCCTGTGAATCTGGAGTAGTCGGCAATGTTGTATGTCGGTAGTCGGAACTGGTCGAGACGCAGATTACCAACCTCGTCTATGTACTCATCCCACGAATCATGCGACCACCGCTCAAAGTCATCCGGAGGATCGAGACACCCGCGCGTCGGGCCCAGCTGAACGGATAAAGTAGCTAGGCGTCCGTTCCGCCCCTGCAGAGCTTTCATGACTTCGGAAGACAGCGATGCATATGGATCCTCCAAGCTTTCGCAACTGTCAGTCGGTGGCATCAGGGCACGATGGAGCACTGTAAAACCTTACATGAAATGGTTAAGATTAGGAAGATACCCGATGAGCTTCACCAATGCCGCATCGCAAGACCATGCATCTCCACCGTTGACCTCCGTTGCCCACAGCCCGGCGATAATACCTCTCGTATTCCACCGGGAGTCCGTGGCTACCCTTAGAGTCCGGACACAGTCGAGATGTTTGGGTTTCCAGAGCGAGCGCAGAATTGGAAGAGATAGCCAAGGCCTGAAGCACAACTCTTGGAACAAAGCGTCCGAGAAGACTCTGTTGAAACGCTGATCAACGAGAGAAAGTGACAGCAACAAATTCCTATTCCTGATCTGGCGTAATGTTAATCTCTCGCAGAGAACCTGTTGACCGGGGCTAGGCCACGACTCGATTGGTCAATAAGCATACATGACTCTTGATGAGAAGCAGCAGCTCCATCGTGTTGGCCACCGCAGTGGAAGCTTTACAGGCATTCTGTTGATTTGCTGATCCAGAAGAAACCATCGTTGCAGACTGCCAAGAAATCGTCATCAAAAACAGACGTTTGATTCCACCTCAATTAGAGAGTATGTTGTCCCTTTTATGACCACTGGTTGCGGGTCTGATAACCAATTAGCAGCGCCGCTTTTTAGAGCTGGTGCCTAGAATACGACAAGGATTCAGAGATTGGCTAAAACGGCGATAGCATTGCCAAGGGAACGCCACTTTTTTGCACACTCGTCTTGGTTGATGAGCTATAATAACACGTTCCTCTGATCAAATCATACTTCAAAACTGCCCAACAGACTCGGAGAATCAATGCTATTCCCCCAAAGCAAAACAAGATGTAGTTGAGTTCAGTTTGAGCACAAGTTTCCGAACAGTTAGGACTATATCCGAAAGCTCAGAGTGCTCCAGATGACACTTGTTCCTACAAACGGACGTTAAAAACACGGAACGTATCCAATGCTACATGCAAAATCTCTTCTGCTTCGCGCGGCCAACTTACGTTGCTGCCGTGCTTGCAGACCTAGTTAAGATCATATGCTTCGTTACTGCCGCGTGTATATATCTTCTCGGCCAGCTGAATGCCATGCTTCTACTCCTTTACATGTTGAATACCCGACCTTTCCCTCTCAACAGTCTTCTGCATCACATAGCTCTCGACAAGACCAGCCTCTGTTCGACTCCGGATCTCGTCTAGGGAAGGTTGGGCGGTAAGCCAGCTAGCGACGAGCATGCTCTTCATCTGCCAATTGGCGTTGAATCTGCTGACAGTATACCAATCAACGCCCCGGCGACCAAGTTCCGGCTTCCAAGGGAAGTTGGCAATGAGATGGAGGCGCAGGATGGACGGGTAGTTGTCCAGCTGGAGCAGCGCCTCCTTTGTGGCGATGGCGTACCATCTGGTGCTGCCGAGAACGAACCCGACCGAAGACCCGACGATGAAGGGCAGCGCGGCTGTGCCCCAGATAATGCTCCCTACCATGGCCGCGGTGATACCGAGGACGGCGGCGGTTGATGTGCCTGCCAGCATGCTACGAAGCATGCTGTAAACTGGTCAGCGTCTTCGCCAAGATTTTTTTTCGCGTGCATAGCACTGCTCACAATAAGCCAGGGCCGCTGTGGATAGTTAGCAGGTGATATCAAGGAAGACTTTAACGGCTTGTGAATGCGTTACGAACTTGACATTGCCCCATCCGCCCAGGATCCGAAGCAGGCTGAAATGTGGTTGCGAGCTAGAGCTGAACTCCGATACCTAATTTTGTTAGGCATTGTTTTCCTTTGCACTCAGAGGCCTCGGGTTGAGACGTTACCGCGTATTCCTGCATAGCTCCTTTTTACGTCTTCCTCAGGAGGCGAGACTCAGGTCGAGAGAGATGGTTGAATTGAGCAAGAGTGGGTGGTAAGCTGGCGGGCAGGTTAAGGTGCTAACAGTGCGCTTAGTAATACAGGTGTCAGGCAACCAGGTCATGTGACCGCAAATTTGCGTGGCTCCGAGGTTTTACGTCTTCGAAGGCTTTATTGCACGATCAGTGAGACTTGATGTTCCGGTAATATAGGAGTTAACATTGGAGTTGGGTTCTGGTAACGAATGCAGTATCTGTCACAGATTCGATGGCGTTTCTGGCTGTTGTAGGCAGAAGAACCCTGTAGTAAGCCACTTCTTTGAGCTGAACTGCGAATGGCTTGTGGAATAAACATGAGTTTCGAGTTCGGAGAGACTTAGGGAACCTGAAATTGAATCGTCTTTCTATATTTAATAAACCGTCTAACGGGCTGCGTATGTATGAACGCAAAGCTCGCCAACATGTTACGGCGTCATATTCTTTGGATTGACAGCTGGCACAATAGTCAAATCGAAGGTGAACGACATAGAACAGGATCCATTGACGAAAACAGGTAATAGGGGGAAGGCAGCGGGAGGGAGTTGAACCACAGATTTAAAAAAAAAAATAAGAAAAAAAAAAGGTCTCCAAGTTCCTCGTTTTCCTAATTTGTTGGTGATCCAGAAGGAAACGATATTGGTGGAAATACCGACGGCGTGTTGGTAGATGAGACCCCAGGTCTGAGATATTCTGGTTACTCTTGAAAACGATCTACAAAACTTTTTGCTGAGAATCGATGTCTTAAGTACGTCACCACGCCGGTTCACGGAGGTAAGTCAAATGGGTGGGTTGAAGTCGGTCGGCCGGCCGTCAGAAGCCGGGAGAGGTCACTCGTATGGCGGCGCAGGACCGACCGGTGAGCCACGTCATGAAATTGAGTTGCACACTGGACGATCAGAATCCAGTTGCACCGGCTGACATTGATCCGCCTTGGATCCACTCGGGCTTGTGCTGCTCGTGTGATGTGGCCCGAGAGTCTATACCACCTAGGTAGTATATCTGCGAAAATAGAGACGATCCTTTGTTGGATTTGGCAGAGTATGTTGGACGGTGAGTTGCAACGATCCGCAGCTCTTACTAGTCCTCTACGGTAAATTCTTCTCTATAGGCTGGTACCATGCCGCAGGAGGGGGCATGGCAGCCAGTTACAAAACCAATAGGAGAGTACGACACTCACAGCATATGCCTCTTACCCCCTGTAAGTGGGCGGGCGACCTCCTGAGTACACGAACAGTGGGAAAAATGATAGCAGAGCTCGTAGTAGTGGAAATCGGGTCATGAGTGGATAAAGCACCTCAAAAGGCTGGGAGCGGCGGTCCACAGCCAAGTGCCGTTCAAGTTCCAGAAGGAAGCTTCCCTGGTCTGAGGTGACAATTTAGTGCACTAGGATCGGACTGTGCCTCACAGGATGCGATAAGTGTGCAGATGGACACTCAAAACGAACAAGGTATGCTACACTTATCCACAACACGGAGTAATCGACGGCAATGGCAGCAAGGACTTCCAGTCCGGATTCAATGTCCCGGGCGACCGGCATTTGCCCCCGACGAGCCAAACACTCGCCGTGTTTTGTTTCAGTTGTTCGTTTTCATTCGGTCTTTTATGAGAGCCAAAGGGTAGCGGATGCGGTATATACTATGTATTGTTGACTGAAAACGTCCTGGGGGAAAGGCGGACATAAGGAGACACATATTACCCTGCATCAGAGGCATCGGGAAACTAACAAAAATTGGTGAAAAGGACATAATATACGCCAGTGTACAGTCAGAACCATCATTTGGAGAAACGCTTTTTCTCAAACCATGAATGCAAAAAGTCCAGGGTCCTCTTCGCCCCTGCACTGAGCCACGCGGCTCGGTGATTATCTCCGCCGATCGGGCCCGGACAATTTGGAGATGACCGAAATCCACCCGGCCATATGGCCCCTAACCCTGGTCGTCATCCTTCAAACTGTCTCAGTCCGGGCGCTGCCCGACTTACGATGCTTGTGTCAGCTCAGCCGTGGCGTCGGGGTCCTTTAAATACTCTCGAGCCTCCCTTGAACGAACCTGTCAGAAATATTGACTTGCATTTACAAGCCATCAGATCAGTGCACTCACTCACAGCGCCGTATTGACAAGTAAATCGCCACCACAACATAGCAGGAGAACGATGGCCTCAGTAACAGTACGCCGCTTGCGTCCGGCAACGATCGCGGCGACAATTGCGGCCGGTGGTGTTGGGCTGGGTTTATTATCCAAAGTGCTTGTCGGCACCGCAGCAGCAGATTCAGGAGCGCCGCCAAAGGTATTCGGAGCAGGGCCGGCGTTTGTCTCGTTGCCCTTGGAGAGCTCGGAGGTCGTCAACCACAACACGAAGCGGCTACGGTTCAAGCTGCCGCAAAGGGAAGCAGTCACTGGACTGACATTAACATGTGGGGCTTTCACCTGCTTTGATATGATTAACGATATGACTGCTAACAATTGCGACAGCTTCTGTGTTGACCATGTCATGGCCGGAAGGCAGATGGTTCCCTGTCGCCAGACCTTACACGCCTGTCCAACCCTTAGGTAAAGCTCATTTTATCTTCTCGTCACACCGATACAGAATGTTAACGCAAAACTAGACGAGCCGGGGTATTTGGAACTAATGGTCAAGAGGTATCCCGACGGCAAGCAAAGCACGCATCTTCACACCTTAGCACCGGGCCAAAAGCTCCTCTTCGCCGCCGCCATTAAGGGCCACCAGTGGAAGCCGAACAGCTACCCGCATATCACCCTCATTGCCGGCGGCGCCGGCATTACCCCACTCTATCAGCTCGCTCAGGGTATCCTCCGGAACCCGCAGGACAAGACAGCCATGACGCTCGTCTTCGGAGTCAACTCGGACCAGGACTTGCTGCTCAGACAGGAGTTTGCGCAGATGGAGAAGCAGTTCCCCGATAGGTTCAAGGCCGTGTACACGGTCAGCAACCCCGGACCCAACTCGCCGTATCGCAAGGGGTACGTGACGAAGAAGCTACTGGAGGAAGTCGTGCCGTCGCCTGAGGCGGGAAACACGAAGGTTTTCGTATGCGGCCCGCCGGCGATGGAGGAGGCTTTGGTGGGGAAGAGGAGCTCGCCTGGTATTCTGGAGCAGCTCGGATACCGAAGAGACCAGATCCACCGATTTTAACGTGCGACAAGGGTCATTTATAGCTTCTGTGCTGCCCTCGAATCATACTTTCGAGTTGGCTTTTGATAGGGAAAACTATTAGAAAGACAAGATCTCATCTCAAAACACTAGTAATGCCGTTTTTCACAACAAACAGATTCCGCCTCCCTTATCAACTCCCAGATAGTCATAATCACGAAATCATAGCACAGTGGACATATCTATATCTGCGTCATAGAAATATTGAGTTTCATGACTGAAGATAGGCTGCAAGGAGTGTTCCATCCTGTGTATCTTGGACAGGCAGTCAGCTAAAAAAGAGATAAGGTCAAATAGGTCGCAAGAAGTGGTCCACTGGCCAGACCACATAAGTAAGCTCCGTAATCGCCATGTACTGTAGTCCTTCTCGTACCTCCTAACTGCGGTGTTGTGGCCGGGGATGCTCCTTGTTGAACTGCAGAGGAGGGCCTCACTCGAATGTGTCAGCTGGGTGCGCAGGTCGGATGAGATTCGAAACGGGAGGAAAGAGTGACTCTGTGCATTGTTCAGCTAAGCATATTCAAAAGCTAGGGTCATGTAAGACCCAGAGACGGATCTAAGAACATAATTTTTACTAGCATCTATTGCGAGGTTCGGAGGCAAAGTTAGAGAGGGGAAGGCCTTGAAGAAATCAGGGAATGGGTTGACATGAGCAAGACTGAACACAATTCTTCTTTTAATGATAACAAACAAGTTTCGTTTTCCGTAGGCTTTCTTGACACTTGTTGAGGAGCTGGTGATGCGTCATGGCTCTCCGACGAGAAGACGGTGTGTTTCAAGAATTGCCATGTTTAATAGTATTCAAATATTGGCAATACCACGCGACGTCTTACGGTGCGGCAACATTGCAATCTTCGCGTTGAGGCATTGTGTTGTGCCTCTGAATTTTTCCACTGCCATAGACGCGGACAATCAGTAATACTCATTCAATCCCAGAGCCATGTCGTTGAAGGAAACCACGGGATTTGGAGCTTCTAACCCTGTTTTACTGGAAGAGTAATGCGACTGAAAGGACTTTCAAGCCCTGTGAAACTTCTGCCTCTTTCAACGTCAACAAACTCTGAAACCTTTTAGTAAGGTAGTGGCGGCGCCGACAGATCTTCTTCTAACCGTACATAGATTCGTCAGAGGGTCCCCGTGTAGTCCAATACCAACGACGATTTGGTGCCAGCAAGAGAAAAAGAGAGACCTTGAAGTGATGGGCTCGTCTAAACCTAAGACTTCAAGACAATGGGCAACTGCGCAACTTTTACTTTTCGCCAAAGTCCGGCAATGCTTGGACGCTGCGAGCCCTGCTCTGGACTTTACGAGTGGCCAGCATTACTACTGCAATCTGGCTGCATCGAGTTTGTGCAAGCTAGGCGACCTTACATTCACTGCATTAGCAAAAGCTGGCCTCCTGCTCGCGGTTGGTCTTGCCAACCCCAGTGGTTGAGTCAGGCTAGTTTGCCCGACGGGCACTTTGCTCAACAACGTTGGATCCTGGAGCAGCCATGTCGGTCACGTCGTTCATCCGACTTTAGTCTTCGGATTCTAAATACTTTGCACGTCTCAGAGACATCCAATGCAGCCAGATTCCAATCCTAGGTCATAGTCTGGCGCCATTTTCCTTCTCTGGCTCTATCCAAGCGATCTATGAATTGTGGACCGACGTCGAATTTCAACAATTACAATAAACCCGCCTTGCTAGCTCAACCGGTAGAGCGTGAGACTCTTAATCTCAAGGTTGCGGGTTCGACCCCCGCGTGAGGCTCAAATCCTCACCGCGATTGGCACAGCCACTCCCCGGGTTATCCTTTTGGTGTTTTGCTCTGTCAGTTTTGACGTGCCTGCTCAGTTGTCGGAGGTCCAATGCACATGGACAATGATTAGGTTTTGCCATGGCTATTGTTCGAAAATATTGGGTCGGTATCGAACACTACGCGTAGTACATGTTCATTTGCAAGATGTATGTATCGTGTGTGTCGCTTAAAACAGTTTCTCCCTCAAGTCTTTGGCACATGGTTACTAACACGCAAGCTGATGGAGCCGCCATGAAGGCAACCCTCAACTGCCTCGCCAATTCTAGTTTAGCAATGATCGGATTTGCTCTTATGTCATGTCTTGTATTAGAACCCAGTTTGAACCGACGTCAGAAGGCTTTCTTGATTTGGATTGCAGAATGAGCAGAATGGCAACAGCGATCGGTCAGCCATTTGCAATGACCGCTGGTGCAGTTGATTGAACTGGCTCTGAAACAGTTGACCATGGCATCGTTGTTCCAAACCTCTTCCGTAACAAAATTGTCCAGGCCCGTGGCTTCTCGATGTCGACTTGGGCGATTGGCATCATATGCACCCATATCCAGATCCACAGCCGGGCTGATCTAAGCTTACGGTCGGGCCATGTGGCCATCTATCGTTGGTAGCTAAATGATAACTAGTGAGTGGTTGATGGTTTACATGTTCTGGCTGGACTGACAGAGGTGGACACCAGAAGAGAGGGAAAAGTCACCCCATCAGACAGTAAATGTGGCTGGTGCACCTGTCAAATGCCCGTCAAAATCGCTTGCGGCGAGAGGAATTGCCTGAGCGACAGGACATGATTTTCATGAGTGGACCCCGAGCCAGATTAGATAGGGTTGGGCTCCGGGCGGTCCCTTCGGAGATCATCTTTCTCCGCATTCCGCCAGGCTTCCGCCTGCCAAGCATCCTAAGCGAGCCAACCAAAATCCCACACCGAGGCTGGGGTGATCGTAGCGAACCTTCAACGCCGAACTTGGGCCACGGTTCCCCCTGACCCGAACACTAAAAGGCGTCCAGTGGGAGTGGGACGTTGATGAAGTCAGTGCATGCCGTGTTTTCGACCCACATCAGCTTCAACACCTTGTTGCTATCTGTCCAGGGAAGTCGGGGCCATCCAAACTACCTAACTTCAGCTTTCAGCCTGCCCCGTCATCACCACCAACCGATTGCTATTTTCCACCGAACGACGACTGCCGTTACCGTAAAGCCCACCACGATTGAACGCACTCATCAACGTCGAGACACGGGAATCATCCACCATCACCCATCAAACCAGACGGTCGTTTGCGACGCCATTACTCGACGAACCCCCCCGGCACTACCGTGCCCCGGAAATTCTCATCGACCCTCTTCACCCTCCTTCTCCTTGCAATCCTGGCTTCCCCGGCCGGGTGAGCTGGCCGAGGACGTCCAGCGCCAGTCGAATGAATGCAACCCCTAAATCCATTCCTCGCTGCCTTCTTCCGAAGCTCCCTGCCGACCCAGTGCACGCCGGTCCATCACCACATCCTTCTGGTTCCCACCACCGATGTCCTTCTTACACACCGCGAGACTGAGAGCGGCCTGACCTCCCACGAGGTAATCACCTCGGAGGAGTTTCTAGCCAGCCATGTTCTCCGAATACCGGCTTCGAACACTGCGACCCCAACAGGAGGGAAGGACGCGGCGCAAAATCTTCGGGAGCTGAGGGGCAAGGCAAAACAATACCAGACCATCAATGGCCGCACAGTCGTCATTAAAGACACCCATGTCTACAGTAACAAAGGTGCGCCCTTGCATTGCGGCACAAAAGCAAGTTGAAACTCGAACTGACCAGGGCGACCTAGGCTTCAAATCTCTTGCGCAAGCACAGTTGCTCAACGACGCAACATGGTACCCTGACCTGCTTGAGCCCCGACAATGGCTCATCTACTACATCACGCGACCCCTGGTAGGGGTATGGGAGGAAACAAAGATCGAGCCGGCTGTGTTAGTGGAAGGGATCGCAAGAATGCGAGCGCTGGAGCAGAGCCGGTCATCCGCGGCCGAGAACAGCGAAGGCGCCATGCTACCTCGCAAGAAGGACATCAAGAGCTTTCACGACCTCCTCAACCACTTCCCCATCATCGCGCGACAGATGCAGCCCGGCTTGGAAAAGCTCTTTCGAGAGTTCACGACCGTTTTCGAGCGACCGTTACCCCCACCTCCATCCGCACTGCGCATACCCGATCCTGAGCCCGAGGGGCCGATTGCAACCGCGATGAAGAAGGCCCGGTCAAACAGTATGTCTGCAGCAAGACGACCTAACGGCATATCTAATGGACTCCCGGTGACGGAGAACTTTTATGCCGAAGACGACGAGGATGTGATGCGAGCTTCCTTGGAGACCGCGGTAACCGCTGCCATCGATCTCTTCCAGGGTGTTGACAAACAGCAACTGTCCATGCTGGGCGCTACGACAGACCTGACTGGGCCTCTTGTCGAAAGGCTCATCGAGCGATACGTCACAGAGAACGTGCACCACCTTCTTTTTCCGCGCCTCAGTGCATCGAAACGACCTTACGACCTTGAGCTGGAGGCCAAGATTCGCCAGATGGAGTTCATCGACCTCTCTCAACTTGGCATCGTCATCGAGGGCGGTTTGCGAGGAAAGCATGAGTTGACGATACAGCTTGGTCTAGCGGTGGAAGAGTTTAAGAAGATGAGTAGTGCAATGAGTCCTCAGGAAATGCTGGATTTGCTATTGTCCACTATGAAGACGGTAACGCACTTGACAGAGGCATCACGGGCGCAAGCCGCCTCATCATCAGAAAAGCCAACCCTTACCGTCAACGCCGACACACTCGTATCCTTGTTGTTGTTCGTAGTCATACGAGCCCAGGTACGACATCTACATGCTCGCCTTATTTACATCCGACACTTCATCTTCATTGATGATGTTGACAACGGCGAGATGGGTTACGCCTTGAGCACATTTGAAGCGGTACTTGCATACCTCGCACTCGACTCGTCGGGATTGCGAAGAGCAAGTCGACGAAACAAAGCGTTGTGGGATGCTACTTGCAGCGGCAATCTCGACGACTTGAAGAAGATCATGGAGCCGAACTCAAACGCGATCATGGACGATGATATCTATGGCTCACCAACTTCAAGCCGCCGGCCCTCTGGCACTTGGAGCTATACCAATGGATCGGCCTCAAGGAGATCGTCCATCGCCCTGACCCTCTCAGACCGGTTTTCGTCTGGGTCTGGCTTGAGCCATGTGTTCCCGTTCCAGGCTGACGACAGTGGTATTGACATTGAGTTCCCTCTGCCGCCGCCTCAACAGAAAGTTATCAAACGAGTGGCCATGGACACGAGGAGCATGTCTAGCGGGTCCGAAATCTCGTACCATTCGAGAGCGACGAGTACCGGAACGGTAGGGAGCATTCTTGAAGGCGATATTTCGGTCAACCGCCTATCACAAACACACAACTCCTTTGGAGAATCGATTCTGATGATGGCCGTACAAAACGAGAGACCCGAAATTCTGCGTTACCTACTGTCATTAAACGAATACTTCACACCCTCCTTTATTCTGGATGACATTAACAACGAAGATACGAATCTCCTGAGCGCTGCGGTTCAACTGGGCCACGCTGAATTAATCAACATCGTGCTCGGCATTGTCACGGAATCGGCGTCACATGAGCATTTGGTTCAATATCTTGCGCAACAAGACATATGGGGACGCAGCTGTGCGCACTACCTGTTCCACGCGCCTTTCCTCATATCTCGCATCGGTAAATTGGTACCTTGGCGGCAAAAGGACAAGAACGGACAGACGCCGCTTTTTGCCCTGTGCCGGTCGTATGACCATGTCCACTACCGAGAGATGGTGGATGCAGGTCTCGATGCGGCCAGGGAAGCGCAGGGAGATGGCCTTCCTCTTCACGTTGACGACCATGTGGACGGCAAGGGGAACACGCTGCTTCACATAGTCAACGATGCGTTGCTGACAAACCGGATTCTTCAACAATGTGATGTCGACGTCAATGCAACCAATGACAAGAAATTCACGCCACTGATGGTCGCAAGTAAATATGGTAGGCTGGACATGGTGCGGACTCTGTACGTCGACGCACGTGTGGACGTCGCAGCCCGAGAACTCCGAAGCCTGACGGCAGTCGAGCTGGCCAAGGACGACGACATCAGAAATAAGATCGATGATTTGGCGCTCTTCAGCATGCCCCCTGCCGCGGATGCACGTATCACGGGCGTCGTAAGGGCGTTTTTTGTCGAAGACGCAACCATCCGCTTGGTCCTGAAATCGGCGGCCCCGGCTGACCACATGAGTTACACCGTGACGACGAGCCGCCGAAACCTTTCCGACTTTGAGCATCTGGGCAACCTGCTCGCGCTCGAGAACCCAGCATCGTGGATACCCGCAGTCGCCGGCGTCCGGTCGCCCTTCCAGATACCGTCGAAGCCGTCCAGGGCGGTCCTCAGGGATATCCAGACTCGAGCGGACTGGTTCCTCAAGATCATGCTCAACCACCCGACGTTTGCGACGCACGAGATGCTGTGGGAATTCTTCCTGGTACCCGACATCCAGCTCGGCATGATGGAGCAAAGGAGCAACCTCAAGGCCGAGACTCGAGCAGAGAAGGTACGGGAAGAGTATGAGCCGTTGAACAATGTGCGTGAGGTCGAACAGTTTGTGGACCATGCCAGAGAAATGGTGCGGAGCGTCAACTACTCGACGAAGAGTGTGGCCAGAAGAGTAAACGCCATCTCTGTCGTTGCGTCTGGTAAGTCGAACCTTTTCTGTAACATGTTTTGAGGGTGCTGACAAGAGATAGATCTACATGATGCATCAGCTCTTCTGCACCGCGCAGTCTCAACGCTGCCGTTCCTGCCGCCTGTGTACATTGCCGCACTCGAGTCGCACGCCCGCGCCGTCGCGCCGATGCAATCGAACCCCTATGCCATCTTCCACTCCACGTTCTTGGCATCGCAATCGACGATCCAAGCACTCCTTTCGGCTCTTTCACGGCCACCTGCGCTGATCACACAAATCTCGGCGGCGCGCAAGGCCGTGGAGAGGAACTACAACTCTCTCAACCGATCGACCAGATGGCCCCTTGGTCTGCTGGATGATACACGGCAACGTCTCAACGAGGAGAGGGAAGAGAAAGCCCGCCAGTCACAGGAGCAGGTGGACGACCTTGGTCGAGAACTTCGATACTCTCAGCAGGTGGTGGCCGGGGAGCTCGCTGGGTGGCAGGATCTGCACGAGAAGATGGGGCGACGAGCGATCAAGGAGTTTGCTAAGAGCATGGTGATCCAGGAGCGTCTCCGACTGGACGGGATGATGAGGACCCTACGGAGACTGAAAGAAGGGAAATCGGAACTCGAGGCACTGGCAAACGTTTCAGGACGGTCGAGTGTGAGTCAAACGACACACGAGGGGATTGGGCTGGATGCAGGTGAGGGAGCCAGCAATGGAGTCACGAGAGCGGGCGACGGGGTGGCAAGTGCAGCAGGGTCTTAGCCTGGTTGTCCATGTCACCACGTCGACATGTCGTCTGCCTAGGGTGCGAGGGTGCGCGGACTCGACACCATGGACGACGCGTGGTATAGAAGAATGCGACGCGTCTGAAGGAATCAGTCGCTGCGAGTGGGTGGTGTGGATGTGGAACCAACGACGGCCGGTCGCCGCAGTGAAGCGAGCGAGGTGTGTGTGTGTGAGAGTGTGTGTGAGAGTGTGTGTGAGTGTGAGTGTCGTAATGGGAGCCACCTCACCTGCGTGAGATACCAAACTTTCTCCTCANCTTGTTGATTGACTTTTGTGTAGCAAGTAGACCTGTTTCTCTCCGGCACTTTTTTTTTTTTGTCTTGTTCTTTTTTTTCTATGACCCTTGATTTCTTGAAGGATACCCTTTGGCGTCCCTGGCGAGGGCTAAACTAAACCAACACCTATAGACGGCGAGGCGAGGGTTTTGGAGAGGTCTCTTATAAGTGTGGGGGTTGCCCAGAACGGAGAACAATACCTATCTTAGACAAATGGATACATTCGAGGATAAACCTACCGCATCCTGGTGCATCTTCCGTGAAGTGACTGCAAAGTGATCATGTGTCGGTGAGAGCGAGCAACGCTGTTGATACTGGGCGAGGGCATCCATCGACCGAGGGCGGTGATGCCATACTGCAGAATCCCGTGCGCTGGCGGGGCCACAACAGGCCAGCCACCCCAATTTTCCTCAGGCAGGGCACCAAGGACAAGGGG